>PVIA01014849.1:0-23804 GCA_004024845.1 Tonatia bakeri | reverse complement strand
AGATGGTTATGCAGTTAAGTGAGAGAAAGAGCAGGGCTGTGTGTGTCGCCCCCCCCCCCCCATGCAGGGGAAAGCAGAGGCTAATTAATTCTGTTTGGGCCGTGCTGCCGCCAATGTGTCTAGCGAGGCATTTATAATACTGCGAATTCCAGTGGGTGCGAGCCTGGGAGAGGCAGTCCTTCCTCAGAGGGAGTAGTCCCAGAGAGGGCAGGGTGCAAAAACAAGGCAGACGCCCCCATGCCCTGCACACAGCATCCCCCCCCCGATATCCCCGGCCCTCGACCGGGCACACGCCCAGCTGTTTCGGGACGACCGGCTGCATTCCCGGGGGCTGCACTCCACAGCCGGCCTGTCCGTCTCAGCCCCTTCACCTGTAGAAAGGATACTGAAGGCCAGCTGGGACTGAAGCATAAAATTTAAGTGCAAAGAAACCGAGAGATGAGAAAGGTGCAGGGAAATCCCTACTGTTCACGGGAAGGCAGCAGGAGGTAGCATAGGGGAAGAATGTAAAGAAGAAAAGGAAGGAAGGAAGGAAACAAGGAAGGAAGGAAGGAAGGAAGGGAGGGAGGAAACAAGGAAGGAAAGAAACTCTAACCAAACAAGAAATCAGAGAGTTCCAGAAGGAAAGAGCACTCTCCGGAGCACTTGGAGTGGGCAAAGCCCAAGGATGTCATCTCCGGGGTGGCTGACAGGTGAGTGCACATTCTGTACCCTCCGGAATGACTTTAATGAGGTCAAAGCCCTATTCCTGTCATTATTTACCAAACTCTAAAGCTATTTCAAGGCTGTGATAGCAACAAAAAAAACACCCATCTTTTCCTACGTGGTTGCATTGTCTGTGTTCCTGGAGCTAGCTAAGTTTGCCTTTTGATTTTTTTTTAATGCTAAAAATCTTACCTTGCCAAATACACCAATACATCGTTTGGGATTCGAGACCCAAACTGAGCTTGAAATCTGCCAGGATCGGCTCTCCCACGAGATAATTTGCGTGTTTCACAGTAGCCCGAGAAAATAATGAGGATTTCTCCTCAACAGACACCAGTTGCAATTGTCCAGGACACAAAACACTCATTCGGCTGAGAGTTTTAGGTTAATGAGGAATTAAGTGAATGGGTTTGGATTGATAATTTAGATCGTCACGACGGTTGAGGAATAATTACTGGTAAGAGGCTGATTTTTTATGCAGTGCATTCCCACCGTGGTGAATAATAGCTCGGTGAGGGGGGGTCTGCCAGGTGATTGCTGCTCTCTGGCTGCCTCAGGTCAGGAGAGGGTCCGAAAATGGGCGCTTCTTTGGAAGATCGTGGTGGGGGCACCTGGCTGTGTTACCCATGCGCAAGGCCGCTCAGCAGGAGTCATAGGGTCTTAGGGAGGGGGCACAGGTGGGTCACAGAAAGACCCAGGGACAAGTGTAGGGTGGGAGGGACAGAGAATGGCAGGTGACTGCAGGGACGCGTACACGGTCCATTTAGATTCGGGGGGACATACATACAACCACGGGCAGTGGGCACGTCCCACCGCAGAACGGGGGCCCAAATGGTGGGAGGCGGGAGCCAAACACCCAGGAGGCAGCCCGACTATTCCGGGCGAGGTCGTGAAGGAACACGCAGAGGACAGTGGCCGCAACCCGTGCGCCTGGCGTGACCCGCTGCAGCCTCCCCGTGGGAGGGGTGGAACCCGGCCAGGCAGCTGCAGAAAAGTGAGAAACCGAAGCCACGTGCAGGGACAGCGCACACCTCCAGGGGGCATCGTGCCCACTGCATCCTCTGGTGTGCTGTAAAGCGCAGTCTTGTTCCCACAGCCAACGGGAAGGATGCTCCCGGGAGTCGGGGCGGCTCTGCATTGCAGTTCACATCCCAGTACGGCACCGACAACACCCTGGGGCGAGGGGACCCCACTCAGGGCCAGGAAGAACCGCAAGTGGTCTACACTGCAGGCCCCTGACAGCCCGCTTACCGCTGCTGTGTGTGCGTGTTTGAGGCTTTATTCTTTCTTTGGAAAGTTTGGGGGTCACAGCCCAGCGAGAGTCCCTACGGAGATCTCCCATACACCCCTCGGCCCCCACACGCGGTGCTGCCCCCCATTACCAGCACCCGCCACTAGACAGTGCGCCGCTCCCAGGGCTGAAGTCACCATCCACGGCGCAGGGCCCACAGCTGCCACTGGGGTCCCGCTTGCATGGTGGCGTGTGCCCACCAGTGCAGGACCGCACAGAGCAGTTTCACTGCCCTGAACGAACACCGTCTGGGCCCGGCCTCTTCCTCCCTGCCTCCTCCCCTTAGCCTCTGCCGACCGCGGTCTTTTCACCCGCTCCCCAGTTTGGCTTTCCCAGGGTGTCCCCGCGTTGGGCGCAGGCACTCTGCAGCCTGCGGGGATCCGCCTTCCGTCCCTTAGCAACGCGCACTGCGGGCTCCTCCGCGGCTTTGCGGGCCTGACGGCTCCTTCGCTTAACGCTGGCTGGAGAGACCACAGCGAATGCATCCGCCGCCCATGGAGGATGTTCTTCGTTCCTTCCAAGGGCCGACCACGAGGAACGCAGCTGCCCTGGGCATCCTGGTGCGGCTCTGTGTGTGGGCACGGGTCCGGACTCCTCTGGGACCCCTCTGCCTTTCAGGCGCCTCTTTCACAGGAGCAGAGGAGGAAAAAGGGCCCAGGTGGATGGCCTGCGGCAGTTAGGTATGCTGGGGATCGTGGGAGACGTCGTGGCTTTCCCAGGCTCCAAGAAGGAGAAGGGTCCTTGCAAAGGTGTTGGGTGCATTTTGGATACAAAGATGAGCACGAATCAGCCTCTCCCTCGAGGAGCCGGCACTGAGAAACAGGCCTCGCTGAAACCACATGTTACAAAATGTATATTATAACAGCAGCGGTTATGGGGTCCGAGGGGAAACAGTAACGACCCACAGAGAGGAGGCGAGGGCGGAGAATTCTGAGACAGGGAGTGGCTCATGGACTCGGGAACAGGGTGACTGGGCAGAGAAGGGGGGCCTTCGAGGCTTGCACAGGTGCTGGAGCATTTTATTCAGACGTGGGGACCCGCTCCCGAGGGCCGCGGGAAGAACAAGGTGCCACCCAAAGTGCGGGAAGCCACGCTGAAGACGGTGCTGAAGGCACCCAGTCTTCAAGAAAGTCTATCCAGAGGGTCGATCTTGCATAACAGAAGGCTAAGATAGCATTATTCTACCTTTCCTTTAAAATAAAAATTGTTGAGATGATGGGACTGCATTATCGACATCAAGGACACGGTTCGCATCCCATGATAGGGAGCGCTGTAATGTGCCCGGCTTGGTGGCCTTTCGGGGAGTCACCTTGTGCAGGTGGGCAACCAGTCTCTTGTGAGACCGGTTCCCTCACGGTGCCCAGAAACCCATCGTGAGCCCTCGCCCACCTCCGCTGTCCTCCCCGCCCCGTCTCAGTTTGCTGGCCTGTTTATAAAAAAGATCCCCCGCCCCTCGGGCGGCTGGGATGACAGCCGTGTGGTGCTCACAGCTCTGGACACAGGGAAGTCCACGGTCAAGGCAGGGGCACACCAGGTGACTTCCTGGCTGCGTCCTCATGCGGTGGAGAGGAGGGAGCTCTCTGGGGTCCCTCTGATGGGGGCTCATCCCTTCACTGGGGCTCAATCCTCATGACCTATCACCTCCCCAAACCCCAACCTCCTCGTTGCATCCCACTGGGGTTAGGATGCCAACCCATGAACTTGGGGGGGCACAAACTTGACAGTGGGCCACCAGCCTTCTCCTCCCCATACCGATTGGCAAATCCATATTTTCGGGTTCAGGAAAACACATGGACAAAAACTAGGGGGAGGGTGGTAATGGGAGGGAAGTTGGGAGGGAGGGGTGGGCGGGCTGGATTGGGAGTAAAGGGGAGAAAACTGTACTTGAACATTGATTAAAATAAAAAAAATAATAATAAAACAGACTCACCTGCCTAATACAAAATGGTTTAGTGAACTGTCTCACTTTGCTTTTGTCCTTACAAATGACACGAAAAACAAGTGGGAAATATTTATCAAAACGGGCCTTCATGAAGTCCCATGGGAAACATTGAATAATTGGGTAAGCCTCAGTCGCTAGGATAATTAAAATGGGTCACATAAAAGAATCGTGTTTCATCACGACAATGCCTTATCATCAGGCTATGACACTCATCACTGTCCTTGGTTCTCGGCCCCTGCCATTGTATATTCAGGCTGTGAAATCCAGATTATGTTCTGTCGCAATGACATCCTCCGAGCTAGTAGTGACTGAGGGTGTCTGGGGAGTCCCCAGGTCCAGCCCTCTGCCTTCCAACTCAGAGAACCCACCAGCCTGGCCGAGGAGGGCCCCGGCAGAGAGGGGGGTCGAACTGCACGCGATGACTGAGGGTCTCCAAACGCTCAGGTGGCCCTAAGCACCTGTGGTGTCTAAAGCGTGCTGAGGGGTGAGCTGGCACCGGGTCCCCATTCAGTGTGGAGATACAAGATGGTGCAGGCGGGGAGGGCCTGAGACTCCGGCTCCCGCCCCCGCCCTGATGGCGCCACAGTCCTTTGGACAGGCGCGTCCATCAGAGGCTTTTCACGCTGGGTGATTGCCGCCTGGCGGCCGATGGCACGTGAGATGCACACTCTCCAGGTTGTCATCTTTGGAGAGAACCACACGGCTAGGCCGTGTCCTCAAGGCTGGCTCCCATGTCTCACATGAACGTCCCCCTGCCTTCTGTCCCTTCTCCCGTCGCAGCAGATAACCCTGCCTCACCGCCGCTGGGGAACTGACCTCCCCTCACCCCCGCAGTTCAGTCCAAGCTACTGAGCAAGACAAGCACCATGTGTAACCCTGGAACACCCTCCCCGTGGCCTCGCGGTGCTGGGAGTCCTGTCCAGCAGGGTCCTAAAGATTTCCCCAACGCCAGCTACCCTTTCGGGCGTCGCCGTGGAAAATAATAATAGCACTCTACGCCGTGTACCACCTGAATTCCCCAAACACGACGGGGCAGAAAAAAAAAGGGCAGACTGAATTGAAATGAGGAAAGGTGAAAAGATAGTTTTATGTGGTTCGCAGTCCTAATATCAGTAACGTTCCTGCTGTATCATCTGTTTACTCTAAATACATTGCTAAAACTGTTAACACGCCACGATGTGGGACTGAGCACGTGAAACGTTCACAGTGGCGCTGAAATACAGCACAGGTCATTCTGCGAGCAAAGGGAACGGACTCAGCTCATACAATGGTTGCTCCATTTCCTGGTGATGCCAGAAGTGACATCACAGCTACCACCCGAATACCCACTCAGGAGACGTTATTACGTGGTGTGCATATTTCTGCAGATACACTCGACCCAATGTTAATATGCATTTTTGTGCATTCCTTTATCTTTCTCCTTCTCACCCTGGCCCGAAACCCGCCTTCATTTTCCTCTGCACCAACTATCTACAATACTCTTCTAAGCCTGAGGTCACTTTCCAGAGCTGTGCCAGGTGAGGACAGGGATTTTCCCACCTCACCGTGTGGTATCCCCTGTTCCTCAGGACCTTTGCACAGTCTGTACGGGCCTGGGGTGTGGCACTCTGCAGCCCCAACCACACAGGGCTGTGCAAGACACTGTCTGACCTACGGAGTGTCTCACAGGGTGCCCACGTCCGTATGCATTAGGACGAGGGACATGCCATCGTGCCCACTCCTCTCTGACTTAAAGCGGTCCATTTGAGTGGTCACCTGGTTCTCACTTGCAAAGAGCTTCCCAAGAAGCCCTGCTCACCAGGGAATACGCCAGCTCCGGTGACCAGTGCGCTGTCTGCATTTAGTTCTGCAGCCCGTGTGAAACGGACACGCTGGAAATGTTGATAGCGCAAAGGACGTACTTACAGAAACGGATTCATGGGGAATTTTGCACTTGGAAAAAGCTCCGCCGTGTCTGAGCACAGGCAACACGGTTTGGAAACGGCGGTTCTCGCAGCAGGCCTCCGTCCCTGGGAAAGCGGCGCTACTGTCGGACCGGGTGCAGCGCGCCTGGGCACTGTGACAATTGCTTCTTGGATGCACCGGCTAGGTAAGATGCACGGCGTTCTCGTGAAAAGTCACGGGGGGGATCAGACTTTAGGAGTCGAGGTATTTCTTAGGCAAAACACTCAAGGGCCTCCTCCGTGGAAGGCCCGTGGATCTGTCCCTCGGAAACCGACAAGGCGCCGCTTTGCGCGAGCGCGGGCCGTTTTCTGGCCCCCAGTATTGTCATGAGCGAAGACGGCATTCCCACTGCCGAAGAGGCTGCTCTCACACAGTACCTGAAGCTCTTACCTGCGGGTCTGTTGCAATCACTGAGCTCGGAGCCTGTTACGCAAACGAATGTTACTAAATGACGTTCTGCTAAGGCAGCTGTTGCAGCGATGCGGGCACGGTCCAGTGCGAGCCTGGCCATGGAGCCCGTGGGCGCCTTTTCCCACCCGCGTCTTCCCCACGGGCGCGCACGTGCGCGCGCTCTCTCTCTCTCTCCCCCGGGGCCCTTCTTGTGTTCTGATTTCCCAAGCCCACGTCTTGCACAGCTCACTTCGCCTCTGCGACTTGGTAAATAATTTTTTTGTTGTAATTTGAATAAAAGAAACAAAGAAACGGATCGCAGTGTTGGAAAGCCAAGGACGGCAGGGCGCGGAGGGATCTGGCTCGTGAGTTCGGGGCAGGCGGGGAGGCATCTGGGGCGGGGAGGGAGGGGCCTTGGGCAGATGGGGAGGGGTCTTCGGCAGATGGGGAGGGGCCTTGGGCAGTTGGGGAGGGGTCCTCGGCGAGGAGGGGATGCACCTGCACGCAGCACCTGCCCGCCTTTCTGTGCACACACGGTCAGCGTTCCTCCAGAATCGCCCGGTCCAAGGGGACCCCATGCGAGTCCAGGGCCCCAGAAACGCTCCTTTCTCCTGCTCCCTGCTCGGGCGCTTCATCCTCACTCTGTGGTCTTCCGGAGCAACCCAGTCCACAGAAAATTAGATTTGGGGATCTAATTTCAATTCTTCAAATGTCTCTTCTCCAAACCCCTGTGCTGCAAAGCACAGCTCTATGGGGCAGTAGGGCCTGTTAAAGAGTGCCCAGAAGCGTGGATGCGGAAACACAAAGATAGCTCCGTTTTAAGGTTAAAATGTTACACAAAGACGTAAGACATTAAAACACACTGAAACTCTATTTTAGGAATGTTGGTGCCCATGTGCCTATCACCTTCACCCTGCCCCCAAAATGTGCTTTTTACTTAAAGCAGACTTTAAAACAAATGGAGACACTTTATGGGTTCACTGAGACACGACCGAATAATGAAGACACTGAGACACGACCAAATAATGAAGACGTGGTTCATACGTATACCATGGAATATTACTCGGTCATGAAAAAGAACGGAACCTTGCCATTTGCAACAACGTGGATGGACCTAGAGAGTATTCCTCAAAGGAAAGCCAGTCAAAGAGAAATACCATGGGATTTCACTTGTGTGTGGAATAAAAAAACCCACGAATCATCATCAGTATAAATGTATTTAAACTGAATAAAGAAAACAGAAACGCACCCATACATATAAAGAACAAGCTGCCCCTGGCTGGGTGGCTCAGCTGTTGGCTGCTTCCTGCCATGCACCAACAGGCTGCAGGTTCGATTCCCCGTCAGGGTGCGGACGTAGGTCGTGGGTTTGGATTCTGGTCAGGGTGCGTACAGGAGTCAGCTGATCCATGTCTCTCTCCAGCGTCCATGTTTCTTTCTCTCTCTCCCCTCCCACTCTTTCTAACATCAATAAATGTATCCTTGGGTGAGGACTGAAAAAAAAAAACACAGAACAAGCGGATGACTGCCCAAGTGGAAGGGGGTGATGAGAGCATGTTAATTTTTTTCTTTAAAGCCACCCTTGGCGGGCAGCAGACAAGGCCAGGGGCAGCGTGCATGCTGGACCGCTAGGCCTTGCATGGCCCTCTCGTCCTGCCGGTCAGCGGCTGCTCGGGTGCCTGCCCCTCTCTGCTCTTCTCACCCCAACCCTTAAGCCTTAGGAGACTCAACCCACGTTCCCTGTACCAGACGCACCCCAAGTTTGCTGCACAGAGTTGAATGACAGAACGGCATCCTCATTGCCAAGGGCGGTTTTATTTCGACTTTCCGTGAACATGACAAGGAGGGGTTGAGAAACCTCGGCCCCCGAGGGACTCATGTGACAGGTAACGTTCCCCAGACACAGACCCAGTACGTCCGCCCTGCTGTGTCTCCTGTCTTCACAGTGACCCCTTCGGGGGGCTCTCAAGTCGGCCCCCTCTCCTGAGTCTTTCACGACTGGGATGTGTGGGGGGCATGAATCCGCTCTTCACGCTGCGTCCCGACCTTGGGAAATACTGCCTGCTCCGTGCGTGCTGCTCAAATGCTAGGGGTATGAAGGGTTAACATGTGTTCAGAGCTTCCAAGCCCACGGGGACTTGGAGGTATAATTCAAGAACTGATACCGATGTAGGCGTGGAAGGCAAGTCGCTGACATGAGAACGGAAGAAAACAAAACAGAAAACCCTCCTAGGCACAGAGACCAGGGTGGAGGTGACCGGAGGGAAGGGGGTGGGGGAGGTCGGAGAGGGTACGGGGGTCGCAAACGCTGACGGGAGGAGACGTGACTCGGGGCGGTGAACACACATTACAACACACGGGTGATGTGCTGTGCACCTGGCACCTACGTCATTTCGTCACCCCAAATCACCCCGACAAATTCAAGAAAACTGTTCCTGAAGAAAATTAAAAAAGGGACAGGTGTCTCCTGAGCAAAGTAATTTAATTTTCCTGTGGCACTACACGCATCCTTCATGTCTCTTAACGTGGCACGGGTTACACAGGTAGCCGTGTCCACAAACATATGTGTACACCATCTATGCACACGCTTCAAGTTATGAAACCCTACCGCACAGGCTCCCGCCTCCCAGAGCGTCTGGAAGACCACTTGCATAGAACATCTTCAGCTGGCGATGGGCACGAAAGTCTCCCAAAGTGAGCTCATGCCGGCAGCTCTCCGTAATTCCCGTACCACGCTATCAGCCCGACCCTGACGCATGCTGAGCACGCCAGTGTGCTCTTTCATAAGGATATCTCTTACAGAGTACGGGGAGTTTCTGAGCAATTTCTGGAATGACACATCCATGTGGAAAGCGAGAATCTATCTATCCCGAATGTCTACTGATTTCCGCGAAACAGTGATAACTGGCTAGCCGCGGTACTGTAAATATCTCCACCTTCTCGAGGAAGGAGGGCACTGGCCTTATGTAGATACACGTATTGTGAATAATATTTTGTGTGTTCTCAATAATGCCGACAGCGATCGCCTTCCGGCCACCCGACGGGAGCTCGTCAGCATCGGTTGCTTGCGAAGGGGATGGTGGTTCGGTGGCCCGTGGCCCAGGTGGAGGCTGGTGGGCGGCTCTGTACACGATGTTCTCCGAGTCGCTGGAGGGCTGACGGAGTCAGGCCGTCGGTGGCATCGCTGCACACGGTGGAAGACTCGATGCCTCGTGCAGTCACACGCGCACCCCCCGAGGAGTGGGACAGGGAAGTTACCTTGCACACCGTCCCAGCATCTGTCTACACCGCCCTTGGATAGCCTCACCCTCATGCATCGACACCACGGCACGCACTTGACCGCGGAAGGCATACATGCAGCATCTGTCCCCGTGCCCGCTGTTAACCTTGACTTCTTCCCCACGGGGTCCCTCTGGGGCTCTCCACGGGGCCCACGGGTGACCAGGCAGAGAGGGGACGGCCGTGTGAGATGCTGGGTTTGCACGGCGACGCTCCCCCTCGGCCTGTGTCTCGGGAAGAAGGGCAGGGCGGGCACCGTGCGTACACACCTCCTGCCCGCGGACACTCCGCGGCTACACGCTCCCTCCCCCGTCCTGCTTCTCCGGGCGACAGCGGCAAGACAGGCCGGAGGACGAGGAGCAGCACATCTGCAGCCACGGCTTCCACAGCAGGTTCTGCAGCGACAGCTGGTTGGGCACCTCCTGCACGGTGCGCGTGTGGCGGTCCGCCGCCCGCTGCATGGCGTCCAGAATGTCCCAGAAGCGGGGCTCGCTGCTCGGGGTCACGGGGGTCCTCTCCCCGGGGTCCCTGGAGAGGTCGAAGAGCAGCGGCGGCTGGTGGCGGGTGACGAAGTGCCCGTTGCAGAAGCACACGTGGGTGAGGAAGCAGCCGTTGGCGCCCTCGGGCGTGAAGTTGGGCGTGAAGAAAAAGGCCTTCCAGATGGACGAGCCTGCGGTGCATAAGGACACAAGCTGGGGTCACGGGGCGGGGCGTGGGGCAAAGCCGGCCAGGGTCACCGCCCACCAGGCCACATGCCCCGAGCTCGAGGCCTGGGCTTGGAGGCCGTGAACGCTGCCGGGCGGTGAAGGGTGAAATCTGTGTGGGGGCCACACACAAGGCTCGGGCATGCCGGAGCTGTGGCTGCTGCAATGCTGGGGGGTCTGCACACGTCCGAGCCCCGGCACCCCCTCCTTATTCCACGTCCCTGACTCTCCCTGCCCCCTCCTGTCCGTCTCTCTGCCTCGCTCTCTCCTCCTTGTGTTGTCCCAATCTCTGCTTCCTTATGCAGCCTGGGAGTGAAAAGGGGACAATAAGCCCCCACGTTCCAGGGCAGAAGTCAAACAGGGCTGTCCTTTTTGTCCCGTAAACTGTCCGGCCTGAAAATGTCAGGGGCCTCTCGATAAATACGTAGGGGCTGAGAGAGTGGAAGCCCCCAGCTCGGCTCCCACATTTTCCACGCACAGCCTGCATTTCTGCCTACGACCAAACGGGAGGAAGAGGCAGCCTCCCCGCTCACAGGTACCCTGCACTGTGCACACACACACACACACCCACGCACACGCAGGCACAGACATGCACTGGCACGGCCACCCAGGGCCAGGGCACACCCGGGACCTCGGTGAACCCGTCCTCTCCTCAGCCCTGAGACAGTGCAAATGTGTGTCCCACGCCGGCCCCGGAGCGTGGGGCCGAGGACGGGGCGGTCCTTCGACGGGGAACAGACAGGGCCTGGGAGCGGGTGGGCACCTTCCGATGCAAGATCGCGACGATACGTGCGGAACTCTATGTATCCATTCAGCAAACGTGACCCAGCTGGAACGATGCCGTCTGCACGTTATTCACTGAATACAGGTGTCGGACACCCCAAATCAGGCGATTGTCCCGAAGCGGCCAGCTCCGGGTGCCATGGAACCCCCGAATGTTAAAATGCCAGAAAGAGCTTTCTCGACCCATTGCGAAATGATGGATGTATTTCCTGTTCATTCTGCAACGTTCTCACTGTCCGAGGAGCCGGCTGCCGATCAGACACCCCCTGACAGACGTACACAGAGCCGCTGCCTGGGTAAGAAGCTCGTGGCGGAAAAAACCAGAATGCACGTGACGTGCGTGGACCCACTGGAATGAGCCGCCCCAGACGAATGCCCTTCCTCGTGCTGTGCTGACGGATGGGTCCCCCAAGTCGCACGGCCGCCGCCGCCGTTTCACTCGCTTGGATGGTTTGCGTATATCATAGCAACGGCGGCTGCCGTAATTATAGGTTTTTAGCGAGTCACTGATCCACGCGCAGAATGAATTAATGGAATTAACTGCAAGCGATTGCCACGGGAGTGGGCCTCGTCCCCGGGCAGCCTCTCGCCTCAGAAAAGCCCGAGCCAGGGAACGTGGCCTGTCTGGGGTTTTCGAGGGAAGACCTGGGAGGCACAGGGCCAGCGACCCACTCGCTATCCGTGGGTTCCAGGGCCCATTATCCGCAGGTCCAGAAAGGACCCCTGTTATCCGCAGGTGGCCACACTACAGAAACACTGAGGTTCTTCTCTTGGACCCAAAGACCTTCGGATGGGGCCTCCCCCGGGGCCGCCCAGGACACCCCATCTTCAGGACACACGTGGTCCCTGGATGGGCACAGTGGGCCCCCGGCCTCTTGCTGTCCGTGACATGCACTCCGACCTGTTCCCCGCGGCCCGGACCCCGAACGAGCCGGCCCTGGGCCCGTGGATTAGATGGCACGCTCTCCCAGCCCCTGTGGTGGGCCGAGTTAAATTCACACCACAGTGACCGCGCGGAGAAGAAAAAAGACGCAGACAAGGGCTGCAGCTGAGAGCACCCGACGCCCCCGCAGCAGGGGTGTGTGTCCCCACTCCCCCGGCTGCTGCCCACGTGTCCGACTCGGGCGCCCTGCCCGTCACAAGCCCCAGTGTGCACGCTACGGAATGGAACCAGGGAGCCTGGTCTGAGGCGGCCACGCACGTCACCCCAAACTGTCCCCCTGCCCTTCTGTGTGGACTCGAATCCCCCAGGTTCATGCAAGAAAAGTGACCCACGGTCACGCACGGTGTTGGGCAGGCTGCTGAAACGTGAGGGGGAGTGACAACATCGGTCCCCATTGAAGTCACGTCCCTCACCTCGCCCGGAAAGCTAAGTGACAGAGTCATCGTACGTCCGGGGTCATTAGCTTACAGGGGACACACTCTCCATAAAAGGTGACAGGGGTTCCCGTTATACAAGGGTCGAAACAGGATCAAAGCTGTTAAGTTTCGGGACCGTAAGTACTTAATGGTCATATTTCGGCCTCCCACTGGTGGATTCCAGACCACTGAACCCCGCTCCAGCCCACCTGGCCTGTTCCTCACCCTGACACCCAGAGTTTCCCTTCCCTCTTCTCAGGAAGGACCTCTTCTGAGGTCGGATGGCAGTCCCGTCCCCCCTAGGAATTATGGAAAGTGTCCCACCAGGCCGTCTGGGGATCCCAGGCCACCCGGAGCCACGTGGACCTGAGAGGGCCTCAGCCAACTCGCCCAGCGGGCTCACGTTTATTTGTGTCTGCAGTTCACAGGTAACTCCGTGCACGGGAGAGTCCCCCCTGCTCACGCCTCTCCGGGAGAAAACGGTCTCAGACGTACGCAGCATGGGAATCCACCAGCTACTCAACTGACTATCGTCCACGAAAGAGCCGTGCCTTTCAACTCCCCCGTTAGACTTTCAGTAAAACCGCCGTGTTCACGGACAGGTGCCCACACCAGCCTCCCTCTCTGCACACTCAGGAGCTGCTCCCCGAACATCCACAGAACGCATAAGTACGTGAAAGGCTGGATCGCTCACCACACGCCATGTGCGGTGGCCGAGGCGCCAACCACGGGGACTCGGGGTCCGGTACACCCCCTGACGCGTGATTGAGAGAGGACTCACGGAACCACGGCTTCGGGATACCCGGGAGCCCAGCAAGTGATTCTACCCTTCTGCAGCTGGTCTGACGCAGGGGATGGTGAGACATTGTGTGAGGGGGCGTGTCTCTGGAAGGAGCAGGTTTGATCCCGGGGGGCTGCCGCCTCTCAGGGTCTGGGTCCTATTTCCCCCACCGACCCCCGTCTGCCGTCTCTCCCTGCCCTGCTTCCGGGAACACCCCCTCAGTCCGTGTTTCCGCAGCAGCCCCCGACCCGACACGTGCCCTCCGGCCTCTCCCTCTGCGGGGTCGCCTTTATTTCACTGCGCTTTTTGCAAAGTTCAGGCCATGACTATCCTCCTTTCGACGCTGGAGCATCGCCGAAATGTAGTTGTTTGCATCTCTCGTGGGCTCCCTGGACACAGAAGCAGGGAAAAGGACAGCTCTCCTTTCTTTATTCGACGGCTGAGACATGCATGCTGTCAGCACCCTTACAAAGACTGATGGCGTCCCTAGGGTTTGTGAGGACGGACACGTGGCAGAGCCAGGCACACACGGCCCTTCCAGGCCTCAGCCCTGCGGCTCTGGGGTCCGTCCCGCTCCCACAGAGAAACCCAAGGCATGTAGAGGTGAACCTTTGTCGGGGAAGGTGGTTGGATGTCTGCGGGTTACGGAAAGGGAGTCGTCCACTTTAAAAATAACAAAGACGGAGCACTCTGAATGACCTGTCCCCGGTACACTGGCTGGTGAACAAAGGTGGGAGATGGGGGTGCTGAAAGCCGGGGAGAGTCTGGCTCTGAGGTTAAGAAGTTACGAGGCATCCGGGCAGACTGGCGTCCCGGAGCCGCACCCCCAAACACAGCCAACAAGCGGGGAGCTTTGGTTCACCCCTCGAGAGCACACTGGACGTCTAACCTCACCGTCTACCTCAAAAGCACACCTAGTGGCATAAAGAGTTTCTGGATTTCCACCGACCCTGAGGCATCTTACTGACGTGAACGAGATCTCAGTGCTCAGTTTAAATACATGCAAAAAAAACAAAACAACAACCTTGACACCTGTCAGCACGCTTAGGGTCACCACCTGGTCCCACGGGCACCTTTGGGCTGGTGAGAGAACAGCTCTGCATATGATGTCGGAAAACCCCAATCCGACACCATCCCTACGACTCGAAGAGCCCAGCACCCAGCCGGGGAAACCCGAGCGCATCGTGAGGTCGGTTCCAAAGATCCACACCTAGGAAACTGACAGGATCCACGGCAGGATCCACGGCAGTATACGGACGGCTGAGTCAGGACCCGCCCCCTCTGAGGTTCAGGGGGGAGACCGGGCGGGCATTCCCACGCCGTTCAGACTGCTACTGTGCAAAGCGCCAGCACTGAGAAAGCTCCTGGAGGGCGGGCCCAGGACCCGGCGCGTCCAAGGGGGCTGGGGAGACCGGAAAGCATCCCCCAGGAGAGGAGAGCGGCAGGCCCTCCCACGCGCAGGAAGCTGCAAGCACGCATCAGCGGCGTAGGGAGGAGAGGGGCCGAGCGCAGAATGTGAGGGGTGCAGGGACACATGGCTGTCTGAACGCAAAGGAAGGGGCCGTGTGCCCCGCAGGGCGGCAGCAGCTGCCTGTCCTGAAGCTGGAGCCACCAACCCCTGGCTTCCACGTGGTGAGCCACGTCCGCTGACGTCCCACCCGCACCAGCAGGGAAGCAGGAGGAATTAGAGAAGGGGGGGGTGGCATTCAAAGCCACGCACGGTTGCACGGCGAGCCCCCTCTTGGCCTCTGTGGAGCTCAGCTCCCCCCGGCATGCACCAGCACGCATGGCATGGGTCGCACACAGCAGCCGAGACTGCAAAAGCGGGGGCCACTCACTGTTCCGGGGGTGCCAGCGCACGGCGTTCAGGTAGAAGTTGCAGTAGTGGAAGAGGAACTCGTGCTCCGAGTGCCGGCTTTGGCCCCGAAGCAGCGGCATCAGGTCCCGGCCGTCGATGACCCTGTGGCACAAACCGGGCGGGCGTTAGGCGTGAAGGACCGCATGGTGCTTGGACCGAAACTCGCTGACTCCCGAGTTACCCTCCCCGAGAAGGAGGGCTGTGTCGTGGTCACCCCGTAACCAACACGAGGACAGCAGCTGGCCTGTGTCAGGTGCTGGCCAGCCGCGCTCCCGGGCAAAATCCTGGAACCCTCCGAACGGCAGCAGGAGCTGAGGCCCTTGTCATTCCAGGACGGTAGGATGAAGAAACACAGGCAGGAGGAACAGGGAACTTCTCCAAGCTCCCGGGACCAGCAGGGGCCCCTGGGGGACAGCCCCAGCCGGCTGGACTCCCACACTCTGAAGTGTCCCCCCCTGCTTCTCCTAAAGCCCTTTTCTGCCTGCTCCTTGGCCGAGACAGGGCTTTACTCCCGAACCACAGGTGTACCGGACGTAAGGACTGCTGACAACGTGGGTGGAATAGAGACAGCCCAGAGCACGGCGGACGGCGGATGGGGCTCGCTTCAGTGACATCGGATGGACGTAAGGTGAAAAGGATGCTGGTGCAAAGCACCCAGGGCCTGAGGGCTCCCCAGTGCAGGTACGGTGGACCTTGACCAGTGGGCGTCTGAGCTATGCAGGGGCCCTCACACACGGACGTTCTGCACTTGACTCCCGGTGCGGTGGACAGAACTGCAAATCCACCTTGCTCGAGGGTCCACCAGCCCTTGTAGAGCATGCACGAGGAGGACCCACTGATATCGTGCCCACATTTTCAACTGCACGGGTGGGTGGCCCCCTAACCTCCCTGCGGGTCAAGAGTCAATGCCACGGGGTGGGCAAAAGTAGGTCTGCCTTGTGAGTACGTGACAGACAGCGTTCACTCTTGTATTAACGTGGGTTCATCCTTGCACTATTTTCCACAGGGACAACTGCCAACCTACTGTTGGCCACGCCGTCCGTCTCTTGTACTGCTGGGCCCACCTGACTCAGCCAAGGCGGGGAACTTTCCGGATGGCGAACAGCCGCCACGTGCAACAGGGCAGCAGCGATGTACGGTCACTGGGAGTCTGAAGGGATGGATGAAAACCTCACACTTTGCTGTGAGCCCAGCACACGGCACGGCCACAAGAGAGCTGAACTCACGCGCACGGTGGGGCCGGCACCGTCGCAACGAGCCGGGAGCCCCTTTGGAAGGCGTGGACGGTTTAACCCGAGGACGCCCCACGCCCCTCATGCCAGGCCACAACGGCAGCGTTCACTCGGTCGTATAATCTGGGTAAGCGTTCCTGAGCAATCCCGCACCCCTTGAGCTTTCTGTGCGGTGTGTTCTGGTGTCGCCAACATCCCTCTAAGGCACCCTCGGTGTTCACCATGCCTTCCAGGGATGTCTGTGGGCTGACCATACTCCATCCTTGTGAGATAAAAATAAGTGCAAGAGAGAGACTTGGTCTGCACCCCAAGCTCGCGCTCCTGCTGGCCGTGAGAGGGAGGCAAAGACACAGGAGAGGACGGGTCTATGCTGACTCGGAAGGGGCTCTGAAACACTGCCAGTTACAGGATGAGTTCTGTCCCGATGGTGTTTGAGAAAGACTCGGTCCTTAAGGACACGTCATCTGGAACAGGGTCGGGGGAGAGGAAGGGGTGACGGGGGAAGCGTACGGGTGCCTGAGCCCCGCTGGGGACACATGCCCCGGACGGTGGAGACAGGACAGAGGGTCCAGACGCCTCTCCCCAGCCTTCCCCAGGGCTGCCCAGCAGGCTTCTCGGTCACCACTCAACAGCAAGGACGAACCTCTGCGGGTGTTTTTTAATATATAATCTCTGCCTCTATTTCTTCAAGCTGTTTTTGGGGGGTTATTTTCAGTCTTTTGTTTGTTTGGCCATAAGCCATCAAAACACGACACCTGAGTTAAGAACAGGCAGCTGGGGTGTGCGGCCCACCTGCGTGACATCCGCCCGGTGGCCACCCAGCTCATGAGCACAATCTGTCAGCCGGCTTCCCTCACCAGCCCTCGGACGGCAGGACTCTGGGGGAAGCAGCAGTGGCGGCGTGCTGGGGAGTCGGGGTTGGATTTCAGAGGAAGACTTGGCATTTAGAACTTGCTACGTGAACACACACTGGGGAGTAGGGCTGCTTACGTGGGGACGTGGCTGCTTGCCTTGCTGCTGCCGCCACCAAGGGGGGCGGGACCCCAGGTGTGCCAGGGGACACGGCAGTTCCGGGGGGTGGTGCCTGGTGCCCTTGGGCAGGAGTGGGGGGCCCCGGGCGTGTGGGAGACACAGGTAAGCAGAAGGCTGCAGGAGGCATGTCCGTGCAAGGCCGTACTCCACACCCCAGCCCGGGAGTCCACTTTCCACCAGGACAGCGGCCCCGGCAGAGGGGTTTCTGCATCCGAGGTGCCCCAGGCAGGGCCCTGAGTGTGCATGGGGGAGACCAGCCCCGCCCGGAGGGGACGTCCCTCTGCGGGGAAACCAGAAGCCACCCGACTGCAAAGTCCGCCCGAGACACGGCCCGAGTTCTCTGCGGCACAGTACCTGTCCTGAGGCAGCCCGGCCCCGGCGAGCGTGGCCACCGTGGGGAAGATGTCCATGTTGCTGGTGGGCGCGTCCAGCTCCAGCCCGGCCTCCAGGACCCCCGGCCAGCGCAGCAGGCCCGGCACGCGGATGCCTCCTTCCCAGTTGTTGCCTTTTCCTCCTGAAAGGCAAAACGCAGGCGGCGGGGAGACCTCAGTCTCCTGCAGGCTCACGTCCGGGCATTCTCAAACAGGCAATGCAAGTTTTGCAAGGACAACGGTATTTTGCAATAATGCGGTAAAAAGGCAACCTAGGAGGCAGTCGCTGCTGTGTGCCCTGCATGCCCTGTGCCACCTGGGGTCCCGAACGATGGCCTTGTCACCAGGGAGCCTCGGCAACAGACTGCGTGCAACATCGGCCTTGGCATCAGCGTTCAAACCCACGCCTACGTTGTACCAGCCGCAGTGAGCAAAACGGTGGCACCCCAAACTGCCCACGCCCCTTCCCCGAAACCTGGGGCTACAGGACCCTGTGTGGCGGAAGGGGAGATTATTGGGACTCCCCCCGTGTGGGTCTGGGGACATCACCGAGGTCCCTACGAGGAACAGAGGGGAGCGTGGGAAGAGGAGCAGCAGGGGTTGTGGGGGGAGAGGCCCCAGGAGAGGCTGTGCTGGTGGCTTTGCAGGCGGGGACAGGGGACAAGCCGGGCAGCCAGGTGACCGAGACAAGGGAAAAGGCAGCTAGGGCGCTCTCCCCGAGAACCTTCAGAGGAAACGCAGCACTGCCAGCACCTCAGCTGGGCCCTGGCACGGCTCCGAGCCCGCCTCTGAGCTCCAAAGCAACGAGACAATACATGTAGCTTCCGGCCACCCGAGTGGTGGCAGCTCACTGTGACGGGCAAGGCCTGGCTCACAAAGAACCGTCAGTGTACAATGGGGTTGCCGCTGGCCTGCGGTTAGGAAGGCGTGGTCACCCCGGTTCCCGACTGCCATTCGGGGCCCTCGACACTCCCCCTCTCACCCCTTCCGCTCGGGTCTGCAAAGGCCAGCGTGACAACCAAAGGCCGGTCCCCTGTCCCCCTGTCTGTGTCATAGCCTCCCTCCAGGCACCAGCCAGCAGAGTCGAGTCCCCTGTGCCTGGACTGAGGCTCCGCCGTCCGTCCCCTAAGGAACGCACTGCTGGCTAGCCATGCCCATGACCGTGACGGACGGGCACGGCCAGCAGTGATGACATGATCTCAGGAGCTAGCAGGCCTGGGCAGAGAGCGAGGGAGCGAGGGGGCCAGCGTGTGCAAGGCAGCCTGGAACTATGTGTCTGCAGACGCTGGGGGCTACAAAACAAAAGGAAATCAACGCTCTCCATGCAGCCCGTGTCCTCGTGGAGGCCGGACAGCAGCGCCCGGTTTTACTACACGGGAAGACACGTGTGTACATCCGCCATCACCCTGAGATAAGGCGGAAGGCAGACGGGGCTGACGCGGCGCAGCCGGGCACGGTGGCTCCTGTTCACATGAAGCACTCGGCTCCGTGTGCGACTCTGGGTCTCGTGTCCCGCACAGCAGGACACGGTGTGTGTGCCTCTGGGTTCTGGGGGGAGCCCAGCAGACACCACCAGCACTCCAGTGCCTTGTGCGACGGCAGGGGCGTAAGGAGGCCCTCAGCGCGGCCCAGCGTCAGCAGAGCCACGCCGACGCCGTAGGGTCCGGGCCGGCGCTCACCTTTGTAGATCCCGTTACTGCCCCCGTGCACTGCTCCCTTGGCGGTCACTTCCTCCACGTGCGCCCCCTGGTCCGAGGAGAAGTAGACCAGGGTGCTGTTCGTCAGCCCCAGCTCCTCGAGGACGTGCAAGATCTGCCCTGAAGGGAAGAAAACACAGCCTGTGAACAGGGTTCGGTCTTCACCGAGGGGACGGAGCCCGCGTGCCCTCGTGGGAGAGTCTGCCAAGGACTGGGGGCCGGAGGGAGAGATGCGTGCTACGGAAGTCAGGCTCGTGGCTCATCGGTCGCCAGAGGAGAGAGGCCAGGACGAGGGCGAGGACGGGGTGTAGGTTAAAGAGGCGTGGATTGAAGTGTAGACGAGATTTTTGGAACGTCCCTGCCCACGTCTGTGGACGCCTAAGCTTTCCCCTTGGGGAAAAACAGACGCCAGATGAAGATTTAAGAGGGGGCCACTGAGGACCGCTCTCAAACCAGAGGGAAGCGGTGGTCCAGCTGGGGGAATGCCACTACGATTCCGGCAGAGGCGGACGTGCCCGCAGCCTGCGGGGCTATTCAGGGAGTGGGTGCACGCAGGCAGACACCGGGGGACGGGACTCGGGCTCTGCTCCTGTGACATGTGACTGCTAGGGGCTTCTCGGCGTCCCCTCCCCGCCTCCCCTGCAGCTCAGTAGGCGAACAAGAAACCCTGGCTGCTGCCTCCGGCCCTGTACGGAACACTGGGAGCCCTCACCACTGCCCGAGGCCGGCTGGCCGCCATGCCAGCGGCACCGGCCTCCTGTCCCCGCTGTCTCCAGCGACTCACAGACCAGCATGGGAGCCACCCTCCTGGCCTCACTCAGGCTCATTCCACGAGTAACAAACCTGAGCCGTCCACTCGGGCTGGCACCGTGAGTCTCCGCACGGGCCCCATATGTGGGGTGGTGCCCATCTCGTCACTGTGGGATGACCCCAGCAGGTGGAATGGTGCAAGAATGCCCGGGTGTCCTTAGCGGCCGAAACAATGAGTGACCGCAGGCACACCCAACGCAGCAGGTCGGGCGTGCCCCCTGGAGACACGTCTCAGTCCCAGGGGGACTCCCTCTGCCCCCCGGCCCAGGACAGAGAGAAGGAACGCAGAGTCGGCGCCCCCAGGAGGTGGCACAGGGGACTCCCGATGCGAAAGCCAGCCTGTGTCATCTGCAGGAAGATGTGCTTTTGCTGTTTCATTGTCAGTGCCCCCCGCTGGAGTGCATTCAACCTTTCCTCGGTTTTGTGACTCCCAGGATAACGGTTCCTAGAAGGCTCACCGCGTCCGTAAATGCCCTGCTCAGAACCAAGGAACGGGATGCAGGCGGCCCAGGGGAGGGGTCTGTCGAGAACCGAGGCTGCATCGAGAACACAGGTGTGGGGGAGTCCTAGCAGACAGGAGGGGGAGAACGGCAGGGGCGGTCCTTTCTGCAGACAGCCTCGTCTTAGGGACACCCTGCAGCCGGAGAGGAGCGGGCTGGGGTGTGGGCTCCACGGGCAAACGGTCCAGAAATCTCTTCAGGCGGCTGGAAGGTTCCGTAACCCCTGCAGCGTCCCTTTCCCACCTGCAGGCTGGAGAGGTCATAAAGTCTGTCCTAGCACAGCCACGGGGAGTGGACGAAATCCAGCCCGTACAGGGTGGCGAGATGTGGCCAGGATACTCTGAAGGCTTGTAACTGTAGCTGTTTTGACTGGCTATGTGTTTAATTACCACCGTGGTGGCAGCTGCTAGGCTGCTGTCGCTGTTCCTCAGATTATGAAAACACTGCCAGACAGCCTATTAATACTCTTTGAATTCATTGGTCGACGGCCTCTTTGATGATTTACGATGCTATCTTCTTTACGGAGACGATGTATAAACGCGGTGAAAACCACCCGTTTCACTTTGAGGTGGAAATGCAAGGCCAAGGGGTCTCTGAAGCGGGCTCGAGACCGTGAAATTGGGCTTCAGGCTATGCAGAAGCGGTAACATCATCACAGGCTTCGTGAAGCCCAGAGGTGAATGATTTATAAGCTAAATTAATTTGCAACGCCCCGAATCAATACTCGACACAATGCACGCGTGAATACGTATTACGGCCTAACCTTTGGGTCTGCCTTGGCCCTACCAACCATCTCCCAATTGTTTCATCCTCTTATGACATCCTGTCTACATGTCCCGGCTGAAGTCGGAAACTGCCTCCTTCTGCAGAAGATGAACTATCTTGTCACAAACGCACGTCTGGCGGAAGCTCACGTAACAAGCAACGAAGAGACAGAAAAACCCTCACCATGCATGTTCCCTCATTTGGTTGGCTTATCCAACGCCCCGCTTCGGGTCAGGCTTTGCAGGTGGGCGCACCTGAAGCACATGTTTAACAGGCTGACGGAGGGGAAGATGAATCTTTGCAGGTCAGGGCTGAGCCGTAAGAACAGGGCGTTTAGAATGATGGCCGGTGAGAGCACAGTCCCCGAGGGACGGGGTATGTCCGTGGCGCGTCAGCTCTGTGGGCAAACGGGTGCGTCGGACGGGGCGTCACGGAGCAAGAGCAGGGAACATGGTTTCTGTACCGACACCCACACACGACGGGGGAAGAGGGACGGTTAACTCAACTAACTTCTCATGTTTGAGTCCCTTGTGGCCACAGGTGGCCTTGGTCCCCAACCGCAGATGACCCCTTGCTGCGGGCTCTGCGTTAGGAATTCCCTTCTCTGCCGTTTACAGCCTGCGTTCTCAGCGTTGCCCGGGGAACAGATGAATTTACGTTTTGCAGGGGAGACGCTGCCACTGCTCACTGACCCTTAGCGTCCCAACTCCACGTGTGCGGTTCCGGCCAGAGTCCCCGGTTTTCACCCACATCTCACGGGCCGCGACCCTCCCTGACCAAGGCCATCTCCGCCGGTCACCATCCCGTGTGGGAGAATCTGAAGCCCCGTGAGGGTAAAAACACAAAGCATCCCCGACAGGGAAGCCGGGACCTTATTTGTGGACGAGATAATTCCCTCTGTTTCAGAACAACGCGTAACGACCCTCTTCCGAGTGGCCTCCCTGAAACGCAGCTTGAGACAAAGCCCAAACGTCACCTTGCGTCCCCACAGCCGGATGTTCTGCAGAAGCGACGAGGTGGGCTGAGGCCCCTGGCCCCGTCTGCCCACCCGGTCCCTTCCCGGACGGCTCAAGCACTTCACCTGCCCCTTCCTCGGGACACCCACTTGTCCCTGCCTGTCCCTGTCCAGGTCCCCTGGACGTCTCTCAAGTCCCTGAGTAGCCCAGAGTTTTCTATAGTGTCACCACCCTTGTATCTCTCAGCCAAGATACAGCGGGCGTAATGCCAGCATCCAAAAATGTAACCCGGGAACGAACCGGCTCTTTCCCCGTGGTCCACTGCTGAGTGGTCACCTGCGTGATGCGGCCCTTCCCTCTCCCCGGGCAGCGGTGCGTGAGGCTCTGCTGGGCCGCCTGCCCCACGCCCACAAACTCTGCAGCCTGGAGCAGACACATCCAACCTTCCCCAGGCCTCCCCTGCCCTCCCCACGGGACAGGGGCGGCAAGCAGGCCACACAAGCTGTGCACAGCACACAGCAGGTGAAGGTCACGGCCGGGCATGAGGCATGCAGTTCAGAGCTGGTAGCTGTGATTATGGAGGAAGGTCGACCTCACCTTGACCGGCTGCGTCAGAGCCGCAGGGTTCTGGCCATCCCTGCGTGGTTTTACCGAGGACAAACCCCTTGTACGGCCCTTGCACCACGCCCGAGGGGTCAGTCTCTCCTCCGCTGTGACTGCAGTACAAGATCTGCAGCCACGTGGCCGAGGAAGGCACTCACCGCCCCCAGCGTGGGCCGGGCCGGGCCGGGCCGGGCCTTGGTGCACAATTAAGCCACCGAGGCTCTCGGGGATGCACGTGCCTTCACGAGGACACAGACACCTGTGGTGGGGAGAGCCGAGCTTCGTGCACGGAGGCCGCCTCCTGCACGTGGGAGAGTGAGCGGAGCCGCCTCCGGGGCGTGGAGCGTTTGGGGGCCAGCCAGCGCCCTCCTCTGGATGCAGTCCGTGATTATGCAGGATGCCACAGTCCGCTGCTGGGTGACCACAAAGGGCTCTTCTGAGAGAGCAGGGATGTCCCTCAGCACGCTCGAGTGCACCGGACTGGCAAAACATCGATGCCGTGGCTTAGGTGAAGGGGCTTGCTTTTGGCCAAAATAAATAAATAAATAAATAACAACAAAAAAGCAAACCTCCAAATAACCACTCATCTCTTGACATTAGATAAGATACAAATGCAGACCTCAAACCCTGAAAAAGTGCTCCTCGTCCCATTCGAGGGAAAGCAGTAATGAAAACAACTGGAAGTCGTACTTTTGGTAAGTGCCAGTAGACACCCTACAAATTCATGTGTAACTGTGGCCGTGCCAGCATGGGCTTGCCCGTCAGCCAACCGAGTCCTCGGACTCGTGTGAGAAGCCCGTTC
>PVIA01014848.1:0-25164 GCA_004024845.1 Tonatia bakeri | reverse complement strand
ATATTCACTGTTTTATGATATGGAAAAAAGTATACTGAAACAGAAAAATTTTCAAGATTATCTGATAAGCTACCGCAGTATATAAAACAGAAGGGAGGAGAGGAGAAGAGTAAGTCCTGACTACTCAGCCTCCTCCTCCTCCCCTCACACCATGATACCTGAAGTACATCAGAACCTAAGTATTCCAGGAAATACAGTTCGAAAACTAATGGAATGACTGTGTCCCTAGTTGGACTCAGGGAAGTTTAATAAAGGGAGAAAGTGAAACAAGGCACGAATCTTCCACTGCCACCATCTTAAACTCTCTCGTTTATAGAATTGGTATTTCAGTGGTGCGAGAGCTTGAGGGTATCCTATACCGTTTATTTCATACATAAAGACACTGCAACCCAAGGACCATGCACCTCAGGTTTTGGTCCAATCATCCCTCAACACCTCCAGCTAATTTCCTTGACTTATTACTGTCCAATTTACACCAGGGGTAAAACAAACCAAAAAATTAGAAGGATTTGAAAGGAAAGGCGAGCAGCCACCATTCATGCCGTGATTCTGATTTGAAAGCTTGGACACCGAGAATTTCAGGTTTTATCCACTGTGGAAACCCCACAAATCCAATCACTAAAACTGCTTGACCTCCAAGATCTCAAAGTTCTGTTGATGTGTCTCTCAATTGCTTATTTTCCTCATTTTCCTCTTTATATTCAGTATAATCCCAACTTCTGAACCTCCCTGTTCACTACTCTCACCGGACAAGCACTGTCCAACAACGATGACCGACTTATTCGTGTCCTTTGTATTGTCGTGGGTGAATGCTGAGGTTGCTGAAGATTGCCAGTCAAAACTAAGAGACACAGTCTAAATATCTACGTAAGACTTCTGAATTTTATTTCCTAAATTCATCCTTAGGGAAATTCAAGTGCATTAATGTTGCTTTTAAATTCTCTATACTCATTGCTAAAATCTCCAAAATACTCAGAATCTTTTTCTAATCTCCAGTTAATAGAACACTGAAGGCTACATACTTGATGCACATGTATTTTTTCCTACCTCATCGACATTTAACTAAGGCATTAAAGTCTCATTAATAAAACTGTGGCTGACTTACAATCTGCATAAATCAAAAGATGCTGAGCTGAGATTTACCTTCCCTTTATGGGCAAGAAAAAAGCGCTAAGAACAAAAATGCTGTCAATACAGTTATAGTGGCCCTTCACGCTGATCTGGAGAATACAGTCTGAACGTTCTGAAGTGTCATTTACGTACTAAAGTCTGCACAATCCAAATCTCTTCTTTAAAAAAAAAAAGCATTTTTAAGTTTTCTTCTCTACGGACTGATGTAACCACCTCTCCTCTCAGCCACGTTTCACGTCTATCCTCCTGGTCTCTAAAACGGCCCGTGTCTGCCCTCTTCACCACCTTCGTTTTCCCCTTTCACCGTCCAGCTGCTCTTCCCGGTCCTTCGCCTTTCTCTGCCCTCTTACCTCTCCTACAACACCTGCCTCGTCTTTCAGTTTTTCTTCTTCTTCTTTTTTTTTTTCTTTTGTCTTTTCCTCTACAGCGATGCATTCTGCCCACGACCTTCAGATAAAGGAGTATCGAGAAGAGGAAATGGAGAGTAGGTGAGCAAGCCTCCACTTGGTTTATTTCATGGACTCTGACCGACTATACTGGGCACGAATGAAGATAAAGTGATAGGCAAAAAGGAGCAAAACTAATAGCTTCAAATGAAGTTCAAGAGACTGAGCACACTGCAGACTCCGGCTCGGAGAGGAAAAAATGGTCACCAGAGTGACTTTATCCAAAGAGAATGTCTGCACTCTGAATGTCATCAAGAAGGATGTGCCAGCAGCAGCAGTGAGATACAGTAGATGAAAAGAGATGTTTTTATGTCTAGCCTGGAGCAGAACCTAAACTGTAATTTTTGTCAAATTTTATAACTGAGCAGAGTCAGGCTAGCAAGTAATCAGAAAAGACTTCCAGGGAAAACATAAGCAATGTGGGGAGTGGTGTTGTGATTTACTTAGAGTTAAATCAGACCTGAACCAGTGCTACAGGAAAAAGCTAAGAAAGCACCATCTCACTAACAGTGTATCTAGACCTACTCTTAATAAGATTAATCTCAACATTAAAATTATCTGTGATCACAGAAGAACTTGTTGGCACTATCTAAAAGTAAGAATGCCATTCGGAACATCCTGGACAAATTTCAACTTTGCAATTACTACCGATTAAATGAATACTACTATTAACTTAGGTAATTACTATATACTGAACTCCTACTCATGCATATACTTAAAATAAAAATTCATTGTACAGCATGGGTAGTTTTATGATACTAAACTAGAGACGGAGTCTTCCACACAAAGAGGAAAACTGAGTAATTATGGGATAAAAATGTAAGAAAGGTCACCAGCAACAGAATACAGCACTTGCAGTAAAGAAGTCAGAAGTGTATTGTTCAACCTTTTTTTTTTTTTTGTGGGAAGGTGGTGGTGATGGTGGGGGTTCCAAATCTCCTGAAGTTAGGGTAAATTATATTATTACCATCAATCAGAGGGGCTCACTGTGACAGTAATTATCATCATGGTATTATGCTCAGCCAAGAACTACTTTTAGTATCAAGTTGGTTCATTTGTTCATTCATTTAACGTAAGTTATGTAGAGTCTACTGTGTTTCAGGCGCTGTTTTTAAGCACAGGGGATACCGTGCTGAACAAGACAGCCAAATTCCTGTCCTTAAAGACCTTCTAACAGAGGAAAAGACAGACAACAAACAAACAAATGACTAAGTAACAGAAAAGATACAGAAAGAATGATGGTACACAGTGATCTGGAAGAAGTACTTTAAATATATATACATACACACACGTGCATGCGCGCACACACACATGTGACAAAGTAAGGGTTTTTTAAGAGAATGTCATTTAAGCTGAAACCTTAAATGGATAACATGAAGCCAATCGTGAGAAGCCAGAAGTACATTCTAAGAAAAATTGGTGAGTGCAGAGACCTTTCAGTGGAAAAGGCTTGGTGCACTCAATGAACCCAAAAGCCAGCGTGACTAGTAAGTAAGAGTTTAGAGCACAGGACAAAGACTTTACTAAAAATGGCTTGTTGAGCTAGGTAAGGAATTTGGATTTTGTTGGGGAGGTAGAAATACGAATTTAAATATAAGTACCTCACCATCCTGAGAAGATAATAATATGCATGTTTCCGTAATCCCACCAAGAATCACTATTCAAACCATGGTTCAAGGCCTAGAAGCATCAGTTTTGACATCAAGTGGAAGTTGTTGGCAGAGGACATCAAGAGATGTGACTGCTGGTCTGACCCACCCACGAGCTTGACAGGGAGGGCTGGAAGCTCCCACTCCCTCCCCTGTGCTTGGACTGTGTGCTCCACTTGCCTTCCCATGTTAGAAGCTGCCCGAGAACAGCAGCCTTGAGACAGAAACGTGGTGGAGAGACCATCGGGGCTATACGGGACTAAACCCAGTTAAGG
This sequence comes from Tonatia bakeri, assembly GCA_004024845.1. Lineage (NCBI taxonomy): Eukaryota > Metazoa > Chordata > Mammalia > Chiroptera > Phyllostomidae > Tonatia > Tonatia bakeri. Next base: position 21,663 of record PVIA01014848.1, on the reverse strand, counting down.
CCTCCTGTCTCTCCCTGCTCTCCAGTATGGAGGCCAGTTTCACATGACCTTCTAAGGAGGTTTCAACCCAACAGAAGCTTTATAGAAATTCTGAATATCAGGCTGCATCTTAGTCCTGAATCAGAACGTGCATTTTAACTAGTGATTAGTATACACATGGGAAGTTGAGAAGCATTCATCCAAAGTGCTGTGCTGAAAAAGCAGCGTGTACAACTAATATCGAACCACAGGAGCTAATGCAAATGACCAGAAGTTGGCTTGATAGTGCATTCAAAAAACAAAAAATTACTATGTTGTTCCACAAAGAATGCAAATTCTACATATTTTCAATGTCTGAACAGAAAAGGGTTACATTCAATCACAGACCTAAAATAGATAAGGGCAGAAAAGAATGAAGAAAGATCATAAAAGATGGCACCACTTACTATTTGGCAGAATTAAAGACAAGGTGCTCTCTAATGCGGAGGTGTTTTCACGGCAGCAGAGGAAGCTCCATCCCAGCCAGAACAGCTGATGGTGCGCCTGCCTCCTGCCGACTCCTGTCTGTTAGCTGAGTAAAGCCCATTTCACAAACAAACCTGTGACCAAGTCTGCCTTATTCTTATTACTTAGTATTCTCATGCCTTATGAGCTCAAATGTTTACCTGTTAATCTCCTTGTTCTCTTTCTCTTATTTTATCCCGACTTCTTAATTTTGAAAAAGTCTTTATCTACAGAAAAGTTGATCAACTGTACAGCCAACATCTGTACAGTTTTCACCAAGATTCACTGACTGTTAATATTTTTGCCACCTTTCTGTATCTCTCTCTATATGTATATATAAGTATCTAGAGATATATAGACACACAATTTTTCCAGAAACATTTGGAGGCTAGTAGCAGACACCTTTGATCAAGGATCCAATCACAGATCACACATTACATTTGGTTTTCACATCTCCTAGGTCTCACCTAGTCCAGAGAAGCCCACCTCACCCCCGACCCCGACGTTTTTGGGTTGTCACGACACTGACACTTTACAAGAGTTCAGAATAGTTGTTCTTGAAGATGTTCTATAACATGGATTTGATTATTTCCTCAAGAGATCCAGGTTAAACATTTGGGTGAGAAGTATTTTTGGTTAAACATTTTGGTGAGAATATCATATACTGATGTTTCTTACAACAGTCCTCATAGTTCCCATGACTATGTTTTATGTTCCCAAGTAAATTATAAACGATCTCCCTGAAAGATATGGCCTTGCTTTTATCTCTTTGGTATGTCCCCAAAGCCTTCATACAATCTCTGTATATATTACATACTCGATAACTGAAAATGTCAAAGCAGAGTTGACAACCATTTCTAAAATAGCAGAATATGTGTAACTACTGAATAGTTTTATACTAGACTAAAAATTGGGCTTTGCCTCTAAAATTTTTGAGCAAAACAATTACACATGTAAACAGTTTAGCACTGTGTACAGTATGCACAAAATGCACCTGGGACAGGGCGGGGGCTAAGAGCAGGGATTAAGCAGACCGAACTGCTGAGGTTGGAAGGTGCGAGAACAAAGAGAGTGGTCATCCACCGTATCCCAAAATATTTTTATGAGTAGACTGGGTTTGAAATGAAAAGATGAGACAATGGCAGATTTAACAAAAATCTAATCTTTTAAGTCTCACTTCAGTCAGCTATTGATTAGAAACTATTTCTCAGAGGAACAAGAAGAGCAAAATAGGTCATTTAATTACTGTCTGAATGATAAACCAGTTGAGAACAGTACACGAGAACAAAAACATGGAATAAAAATTAAAGTATGTGATGCAAAATAAAAAATATTTTAAAAATATTTTCAAGGCATCTGGTATAATTTAGAAGTTTACATTTAAATGAAGTTTTCTAGATTATATGTGAAATTAAAATGCTATCTAATATGCCATACAAAGGAGAGGGAGGCAGATACCTCCCCTCTGTGAATTATCTGAACGAATGCTTCTATATAGAACAAGACCAGGAAGTACTGTAGATTCGGTGCATTAGAGAATAGCGGGTATATAAGTCATTCTTAATTAAGAGCAGGTTCTCAGTAACCGGCTGACGTTCTGAAATACGTCAGCTAATGATTGAGAGTATTCTTCTCCTCTCCCCACACAAATACATTTTAAGTGTTGTTCATTATGTATTCCAATTGCTTTTAAGATAGTGTTCATGCTTCTCTTTGGCTGGGTTTTTTTCCCTACAAGTAACTAACAAGCTATTGAAAGAAAAACAGAAGCTTTATCTCATCCAAATGCAACTGGGAAAATGTAGCGCCACACGATGCCTACAAATGTGTCACATGTGGTAACCTTCTACAGATTTGTATTTCCTGAAAAAAAGTCATCAATATCGTTGTTGGACATCCTATAGCTGCCATAGAACTCCGTAATGCTGGACACAGAACAACTCTAAAAACTGAACAAGCAAACTAACTATACCTTTCTAAAAAAAGTTACTAAAGAAATCTAACATTATATGAACATTAAGAAATGTCCCTTTTAAACCAAGATATATTCTGGAAAGCAATCATGCAAATACAATGTACCACATGCCATACAAAAACTAATTATTTAGGACACCTGCCTTTAGATATATAATATTACATAATGAATAATTTTTGTGACCCACTTAGTTAAATTAGCTCATATTTCTCCTCATTTACTGACAAGTTATTTAGTTTGGCTGACAGATGTAGATTTTTGGTTCTATGAAAGAGTAACTGAGGATACTGCAGAGAGCTAAGAATTATATGGGCGATGATATTCCATATACTACTGGCCTTTACAAATGGCTCTCTAGCAAGACGTGAACTTTAACCTCGTATATCAATGTTATCCCCTTGCTTTAGAGTAAGGATTCGATATGCTAAATAACGGGATAACAGAGTCAATTCTGCAATAATAATACAATTTCAGGTGTTTTCAAATAAATACATTCTCACTATATGAGTATCACAAATACCTTTCTAATAAGGCTACCCCAATAAGGTATTTAATCCTATGTATCATTTTGAATAAAATAAACTAATGAGCAAAAGAGAACCAGAGGCATAGAACCATACAGGCTGACAGCTGTAAGAGGGAAGAACAGAAGTGGGGACTGACTGAAGGAAGTGAAGGGACCGATAAAAGCACACACATGAAGGACCCATGGACGTGGGCAATGGTGAGGGGACTGATACGGAAATGGCGGTGGGGGAGGCCCAGTGGAGGAAGGCTAAGTGGGGAAAAGTGGGACAATTATAGTAGCATAAACAATAAAATATTTTTAAAAAAATCCTAGGTAGTATTTCAAATATTATCTTTTATCCTCATGGGGCACAATAACCATTCTCTTCAATACTTGGAGAAAGAACTTTATATATTTAAAATTACAGTTAGAACTCCTGGTGTGGAGAAAGTGTGTGCAACTACTGATAAGGAGATGAATGAATTTCATTTCATGAGATAATTTCCTCCACTTTTCTTAAAACACTTCCATAAAGTTATCTATTCATTTATCTAAAGTTTCTTGACAACTTGAAAGGCAAGATTATGTTAAAATATAAGCCACAATCCCTATTTTCCAGAAGTTTATATCTAATATTTACATAAATTACTAGTAAAGATAAGAAATTCACAAAACTGAGCCATACAGAATACAGATAATCATCGAATAAAGAATTCTCTATCTGCCCTGGCGGGTGTAGCTCAGTGGATTGAGTGCAGGCTGCGAACCAGGCGTCACAGGTTCGATTCCCAGTCAGGGCACATGCCTAGGTTGCAGGCCATGTCCCCCAGCAACCACACATTGATGTTTCTCTCTCTCTCTCTCTCCCTCCTCCTCCCTTCCCTCTCTAAAAATAAATAAATAAATAAAATCTTAAGAAAAAAAAGAATTCTCTATCTTATGTTGAGACAATATAATGTTTTTTCTTGCACAGTCTCTTGCTAATAATACTATGTATTTCTAAAAGAATACCATACTGAAGAGCATCAATTTTCTCTTCAAGCATTCAAACTATTAATTCATTTATTTCACAAATATTTGAATACATACTATATGCAAAGAAATGTACCAAATACTGTGAAGAATTTAAAGTTATAAAAAAAAGTGATTGATTCCTTCCTCCAATAGACTTATAATTCATTGGGATCGGCATACATATCCCTTAAAACATTTTGTTCCCTTGACATATAAAACCTGAGCGAGGGAGCGTCAGAAAGCACGTGTCCCTTGAGTGGTGCTTACCTGATCTTGCAGTGACATCACTGGATTGTTTTTGGTAGTGTTGATGTGAAGAACATGGTACTTATTCTTTGCACACAGGTCATAGGCAATATTGGTAAAAGAGGTGCTTGCAGTTTTGGGGACTCGGTTATAAATGATCACCATGTCCTCTTCCTCGTCTAAAGGGGCGTCTTGCCGAGGGCCATCCATTGTATGACGCTGCTCAATTTCTCGGACTTCATGTCTTGCAATAGCCCTTTCTGCAAAGAAAAACAGATATAAACTCAGTTTTTAAAGACACAATAAGGAAGTTGTAAAACACTGAAAAGAATTTCCTATGCTTGGAATATAACGCTCCTTTTCAAGAACTGGGTGCAAGCAGCTGAAGAAGTGTTTTGAGGACTGAACTACCTTTGAAGGACAACACATATGCATATAAAACAGAACAAAAGAATACTGCAGACCCCAGAGTTCTTCAGTATACTCTGAAAGTCACTTTACAGTCTAATAGAATTTATAAAGCCTGCACTAATCCTCAAACACACAAAAACAGATGATCCGAAATACTGAATTTCATAGTAAAAAATGCACTTAGAAAGTAGATCACTTAAAACTTAAGCAAAGATTTTGAAACTTATTACTTAGGATTTAGTTATTCTCTGACTTATCAAAATGTAGCAGGGCAGTAATTACAAATGCTGGTGTGATTTTAGGTAACAAAAGTAGAAACAACCCCATCACAAAACTTTAATCTTTTTGGTGTTGCATTATAGGTAAGTCCTGGCTATGTTTATTCCTTAAATCCCATAGTTCCTCTAATCCAAATCCCCATCTACTATGTAGTTTGAAAAGCAGTTACATTTTACTTTCTACTATTCCCTATTTAACACACATTTTAGCCTCAAATAATTTTTAGAATTATAGAGCAAGAAGAGCAAAGGAAGAAATGAAGAGAAAACATCTCTAACAAGACTAAATTTCTTTGCACAGAAACAGCTGCTCCCACATAGCATGCACCTATCTCCAGGTCTTTGTGTAAGCTACTGCACCTGCCTGCCTGCCTTAAACACTCTTCCATTCTCTCTCTACCCCAATCCTACCAGGTGAGCTTTTCAACCTTCACACTCAATCTCACCATCACTTGCAAGGGAAGCATTACCTGCTCTCCCTGACTAGGTAAAATTACACACGTGCACCTGGGTAGGGGCAGGGGGTGCAGGGATCGAGCGAAAAGGAGAAAAACTTATGGACACGAGCAACGGAGTGGTCATTGTGGGGCTGGGGCAGTTTGAGGAGGTGGAGGGTACAGGGGATACAGAGTGACGGGAGGAGACTGGACTTGGGGTGGTGAACACACAGTACAGCGCACAGATGTGCTGCAGAACTGCACACCTGAAACCTGTATGCATGTTAACCAGTGTCACCCCAATAAATTCCATAAAAAGGAAATTACAAATGAGCATAAACATACGCACCATGTACCTCATACTGCATGTCTTGTACTTACCATGAGTACAACTTTACATTATATGTACTGTCATTAGTGTCTCCCCACCATAATGCTTATGATTTAATAAAGTGATATGAAAAAGCAGTGTGCTATAATTACTGTAACAAGTTCAGGCTTCAAATATTGTTGGAACACAAATCTCAAACCATACTACAGAGAACACGCTCTGAGCTGAGGATTCACATTCAGAAGACTTGAATTAAGGTTCCAGACTTGCTGCTTATTAGTACTGGGCTTTTCAAAACAGGAGGAGAAGGACCTATACGCTATATGTATATGCATACACCTGTATCCTTTTTCCCCCCTTGGGAGAGTTGGCTGGAAATGTGAGAAGATGAGCTAAATACTGAACACACTGCTGGACTGCCAGACATCAGGAGATGTTACATAGGTAACTGGACATGTAGGTTGAAAGTTCACAATAGAGGTTCAAGTAGAAGAAAGACATCTGGGAAAACCATGGGAATGGAAGAAATTGCCTAGATAATGTAGAATATGCAGTATGGAAAGAGCCCCTAGGACAAAATCTTAGAAAATACCAACACTTTGAAGGGCCAGGTAGAAAGGCAATGCATAGAAAGAAGCTTAAAAAAAAAAAAAAGAAAGAAAAAGGAACAGGACAGACTTTTCAGAGGCACATGCCAGATTTTAGAAAGCATAACACTTTCCAGGATGACAGTGCTTTCCAAATGAACCTGTAAATCAAGGTACTGTATGACGCTGTAAGCCTCTACACAGGATCTGGGAGTTGTCACAAGTTACACTGAGCAAGTGTTTACAAGAGCCTATGTATGTTACTATATTAAATAATTTCAAGGAAATCTTATCTTCCAAACAGCCTCAAACTAGCACCGCACCCACAAACCATCGCAGGACCCGTACATCTACACACGCCCCCTTTTCTGCTCAGAGAAGTGGAACAGCACTGCCGTCGGGACCCACAGGGTGTTTGTTCTCCAGCTGTGCAGACACATGCCAGACTGCCTTCAAAATAGTGATCCACCGACGATCAACAATGCTAAATTTTCTTTCACTAGTTTGTCTGAAATCAAGCATTTTTTTAAAAGCAAATTTTATGTTATTTCACACATTGGCATCCACTTTACCTATAGAAAAAATAGTGATTAAAGAAATAGTTCGATATTAATAGTTTTTGTAATTACCCCTTTCACTTACAAATTTTACATGCCCAATAACTGCTTTGAAAATTAGCTAATTAATTAAAAATACTTTTAAAAGTTGTTAATCATTATTAATCATTAATTAATTAATGATTAATCATTATTCTTGGTTATGTGCATTAAATATGATTGTGTATTTCACACCACTTTTTAAAACTTTCTTAAATTATGAAAAGGTACAAATATAACAGTACATTCCTCATTCAAATAATATATGCATTTTCTATTTTTCAAGTGTTTTTACGCTATATAAACAAGCAAGCTAATTATTACCATAGTGTAATGCCTAAAACTACATAAAAGATAAAATTAAGAGAATTTTTGTTAGTGATATATGTTTATGAAACTAAATCTCAGTTAGTTGAACAATAACAGTAACTACTGTTAATGGTAAACTACTCTTTTCTTCTGTGACAATACTTAAAACCACTAAGACTTTGTAATACGGACATGTGCTTTAGTATTCTAAGTATTTGATAGTTCCAATTTTTTTCCCACGGGTGCTCTGCATCTAGTTAGTACAGTTTCTTCTGAGACCCTCTCAAATCAACGGCAAAGCTTTATTACAGCACATTTGTAGTGTACAATATGTTGGCAGAATATTTAAAATAGTTAAGGTGCATTTTAAAGTAATGTTTTTTCATGTTGGATTAATGAATTACACAGACTCTGCTATGCAAGCTATTTCAGAACCACCACAAAACGTGCAGCCTACAAATAGCTTGAGACGCAGACTGGAGTCATGAAACTAGGGGCAGGCCAGGCAACACTGGCACCAACGTGCCCAACAGTGAAGACTGACACCGAATCCCATGACAATTCCAGTTTCTCTGAGCTCCTGTTGGAAGTGGCACATTATCTCAACTATAAATAAACGTTTCTGTGTGGAAGACATCAACAAATTTAAGTCTTTTAAAGATCATAACAATAAATACCTATTTCTTCATTGACATTATATTAAAGGTCTTGTGTATTAAAAGACTATACTGATCAAGCTAAGTATAAAACACTGCACTAAATAGACCTACTTAAATTCTACATGGCAGTTAAGTCACAAATACATACATACACTCACATATATTTGACTACAGAAAAACAGATAAAATATCTTTTTATTTTTAACCACATTGTATCTATTAATGACTAATTTTTAAAAAAATTAATACTGTTGTTTTGCCAGATAAAGATACTACAAAGAAAGGAAACCATAGGCCAATATCCCTGATGAACACACACACTAAAATCCCCAACAAAATATTAGCACTGAATACAGCAATATGTCAAAAAAACCACACACCATTTTCAAGCAGGATTTGTTTTGGGAATGCAGGTTTGGTACAACATTCGCAAATCAGTAACTGTGATGCAGCACATGAACAAAAGGAAGGATAAAGACCACATGATCATATTGACAGATGCAGAAAAGACATTTAACTAAATCCAGCACCTACTTACGATGAAAACTCTCAGCAAAGTGGACACGGTGGGATCATATGCCTACCTAGACATAATAATGGCCATACATGACAAAGCCATTGCCAGCATCATACCCAACAGGCAAAAACTATAAGTGTTCCCCTTAAGATTGGGAGCAAGATGGGGATGTCAGCTTTCACCTCTCTTATTCAACATAGTCCTGGAAGCCCTAGTCATAGCAATCAGACAAGAAGAAATAAAAGGCATCCAAATTAAAAAGGAAGAAGTAAAACTGTCTTTATTTGCAGATGATCTCATACTGTACATAGACAACTTAAAGATTCCACCAAGAAACTACTAGAACTGGAAAATGAATTCACTAGAGTAGCAGGATGGAAAATTAATATCCAGAAATCAGGGAGCTTGCGGCCAAGATGGAGGTATAGGTAGATATGCTTTGCTTCCTCACATAACCAAAAGAAGGATAATAACCAATTTAAAAACAAAAAGCAACCAGAACTGCCAGAAGAAAATCAAACTGTATGGAAATCTGACAACCAAGGAGTTAAAGAAGAAACAGTCACCCAGACCGGTAGGAGGGGCAGAGAGGATGTGCAATAAGGCAGTGACTGGTGGACCGGCTGGTGGACTGAGAGAAGGAAACCAGGGTTTGAATTAACAATTTGGAACAAGAGGAAGGAAATAACATTCAACCAGAACAGGATGAAGAAACAAGAATTCAAAAAAAAATGAGGAGAGGCTTGGTAACCTCTGAGACAACTTTAAATGTTCCAGCATCCAAATCACAGGGGTGCCAGAAGGAGGAGAAGAGCAAGAAATTAAAAACTTATTTCAAATACTAATGAAAAAAAACTTCCCCAATCTGCTGAAGGAAACAGACATACAAGTCCAGGAAGCTCAGAGAGCCCCAAACAAAATGAATGCAAAGAGAACCATACCAAGACACATCATAATGAAATGACCCAAAAATTTTTAAAAATCACATGATCATATCAATCTATATAGGAAAGGGACATGACAAAATTGAACACATTTGTAATAATGTCTCTTAGAAAAATAAGAACGGAGGGGAACTTCCTCTATGAAAATACTACAGCTACAATTCTACTCCATGGTGAAAGACAAAAGATCAGAAACAAGACATGATGTACAGTCTCACTATTCTTATGTAACATAGAGCTGGAAGTTCCAACTAGTGAGTGAAAGCTAAAAATAATAATAATAATCTTGTATTGCTTTGTACAGTAACATTGTATTGTAACATTGTATAGTAATCTTGTATTGCTGTACAGGTGTGCAGCCTAGGGATAACAGACTATACCATCTGTCGCACATGTGCAGGAAGACTATACCATCTAGGTTTGTGTGTGATGTTCACACTGAAACAAAATTACCTAATGACATCTTCTCAGAATGCATCCTTGCATTATCAAGCATCACATGACTGTATAATTATTATCTCTTGTTTTGATTCTTAAAACACCCCTAAGAGGCACCATATTATGAGGAAAGTGAATGCTGATGCCAGGATACCATCCCAGGTCACTCTGATTCCAGAGCCTGTACTCCACATTGTACTGGTAGTCTGAGATCCTATCTTAGGAAGGAGAAGAGCCACACAGTTAAACACAGCATGACAGTATTATAGAAGTATCTATGGTTTTTGCAAATGCCTGTTTTAAAAATATTTTCTAGTTAAAAATCGTAAGTGAGCTGGCTTCAAGACTTCACTCTTTACATGTCTCAATCACTTGAAATAAATACTCTCATAGAAGATGGAGAGACCTCTAATATGCTTTTTCCTTTTCCTTTCTTTTAATTTATTTTATTTATTTTTAGAGAGGGGGGAAAGGAGGGAGAGAGAGGGAAACATCGGTGTGTGGTTGCCTCTCACACATCCTCAACTGGGGACCTAGCCTGCAACCCAGGTATGTACCCTGACTGTGAATTGAACCAGCGACTGTTTGGTCCGCAGGCCAGCACTCAATCCACTGAGCCACACCAGCTAGGGCGTTTTTTTCCTTGTCTTAAGTTATACTATGATATTACATCTCAAAATATTCCTTACCTTTCTACAAACTTCTCAAGTGGTTTATTCCTATTTTTAGTTTTCATCTTGTAAAAAAAATCAAACAAATGCCACTGGAATAAATGCCATAAGAGAGAACAAAATATTTCTGAATTCAAGAATGGGGGGAGGCGGGAAACTTCTAAAGAAAGATACACTGAGTAACTTATGACCTGAAAGGATGGGGCTAGCTTTCAAAATGTAGAGATGGGTCTTGGAGAAAGGCATGAAAGCCTGCATAATGGTAAAGGTAGATAAATAGCAAAACATTAGTATAATTTGATTATAAAATTATTTAACTACAGTGGTGTGAAACAGCTAAAAAAATCTATGACAATTTTAGAATACACTGATAAACACATAATTATCAAAGTAACAACTGCTCCACATATTGGGCCTTTATTATGGGCCAGAAAAATGCTTTGTATTTAAGTCTACATTATTTCATTTGATTTTTACAACAACTCTATGCCTATAGGTGGTAAATGGAAATAAAGACTCTGTTCAGAATCCAAGCCATCAATCTGTCTAATACCAAAGCCAATATTCCTAACCAAACACAATAATTACTCTTAAATCACAGGAAGGCACAATTCCTAAGAAATATGTATTCAATCACACAAGGCTATTATGTATCACTTCAGGCATACACACAAAAAAAATAGAGTACATTCAAAGTGTGAATGAACTGGATGAACCATGCCACACAAAGGACTGTTTCAAAAAAACCCAATCCACTTACAGAAATTTCATAAAAGAAAGTGCTACACCTGAAACTAGTATAAAATATTTAATGCAAACTATAATTGAAAAAATAAATAAAAATCCTCTAATATCACTGGCCTTTTCATAGCTTCTCTCCAAATTCCTATCTAATCATTGTTATTTTTAAAAAAGTATTAAAAACATCTTAAAATATTTAAAATGTGTCTGTGGGCATCCTTTCTGCAGTATTATTCCAGAAGATGATAAATTGTTGTGCAGGAGAGAATGGACTTTCAAATAATTAGGCAGGCAAAGTAAAGACCGATGCAGTTTAGGGCAAAGCAAGCTATCAGTCTCTAGAGATACTCAGAGAGAGGCGACGTGAGGAAATGCCCCAAAGGACGATGTAAAAGGGTTTCCTAGACTGGTGAGAGCTGAAAACAAGGGACTTCTGTGGTTTGCTTCCACTAAATAAACTTCATAGAACTGCTATCACCTTCTCCTCTACAGGATATGTGTATTTTGGAGAACTTCCTCTACCCAGCCACCACCAAAAAATAGGAAAAAGCAGAAACAAAGACAGAAGCAGGTCAGTGACAACTGAGCAAGAGGGAGTAGAACACTTAACACTTCCCCACAATCTCGTTTTACTCAGGGACACCTGGATATATCTTTGTCCACCTTGAGAAAGGCAAAGAATGCATCCCCTGCGATTCCTGTGAGAATACAAATAATGAGCAGTCATACTATACTATGCAGCTTTGAATAATAAAAATTTGTAATAATTTATAACCAAGTTTACATCACTAGATTCATTAAATAATTCCATAAACATTTACCAAGAGTCTATTAATTTATAAGCATTCCACCAGGTCCTGGAGCTAAACCTACTCTTGGAGAATTTGGTGGCACATCATAATAAAAGTTTATACAAGACACAATGGAGGTCCCCAAAACAGGACGCTCAGCAAAGGACTCGCAGAGGAGGTGACTGAGATAGAAAGCACCTACTGAGCAGAGAAAGAAAGGCACTCCAGGCAGAGGGGAAGCATGAGCCGTGCCCCTGGATGCACTCCACTGCATGGTACACTGAGGCCTTAGAAGTGGTTCTCCTTCCTTTTCCCCAAACTATGTAGTTCTATTTTCTAAATAGAATTTATTGGGGTGAAAGAGGTTCTTGATAAGCTTAGAATATGGGAGAAGGGGTGAAGGCAAGGTGAAACATGAGGCAGAGTAGGCAGAGGCCAGCTCACAGAGTCTCACTCACCATCCCGGGAGTATGCATTGCATCCTGTAAGTTGACAGTTCTCAAACTTACTCGTCTCAAAACCTCTTTCTATGCTTAAAAGCTGAGGACTCCAAAGAGTTTTTGTTTGTGTGGGTTTATCTATCAATGTCATATTAGAAATAAAAATGACAAAACTTTAAGAACATTTAATCTACTTAAAACGAATCTAATAAAGCATATTAGCATAAATTTTTTGCTGACATATTTTGTGAAAATATTTTTCCAAAACAAAAAAAAGTGACATATTTTTACATTTTTGCATATCTTTTAACAACCATATTAATAAACTTTTCCTACATTTTTTATTCATCTACCTTGTACTGTCATTTGGAAAATACTGGGTCATGGAGTTATGTAGATCCCTCAAATGTTAACGCATTTATATATAATTTCAAAAGAAACCCACTTTCATTATATCACCACCAATCTCATGAGAAAAGTCTCTAAGTGTTGGGAAGCTGTCATGCTCACAGTGGCAGAGACACATTTTCTCAAATTTTATAATCGGCAACAAATACTGGCAGTTCTTTTCCTTAAAGTGACAAGTTCATTTTGTTCATTTCTCAGAAAATAACTGCCAACTACCAACGTCTGGATAAACATAGTTTGTCTGTTGGTTGTTCTTTCAAGTAAAAACAGTGTTATATGAACAAAGTGGCTTATTGAACTTGGAAATCAACACAAACAGGGCTTTTCCTTAAGACAACTACTGTACGTAGGAACACAGAAGTGTTTGCTGTGCTTTCTCGTTTGTCACAGAATATTAGAAAAGCATGTACTAAATAGTCCAGATTATTTTAATAAAGTTAATCATTTTGACTGCTTTACAAAGGACATTCTTACATGAAGATGGCTTTTAATGGAGGCAGGTGGGTAACTGTGAGTGCAAGGTGGTGGTGAGAATACAACGGTTACTAGTACAATTTGCTACCACTACTGCGTTTGTACCTTAAGTGCAAATAACCAGTGAAAAAGGCAAGTAACACCTTAGAATTATCATGAAAATTGTGAACTACACTGTGAACCCCCTGAATGGGTCTTGAGGACCCGAGACTCATGGACTACATTTTAGAAACATATTCTATAAGCAATGTAGACCCATTTTTGAAGAGTTTAAAGTAATAGCCCACTGGAACTTACTTCCAAAATGCAAGACTACATGAAGCATCATTTCAGAGATACCCCTTAGAGTTGAATATCAATGTCCTGAAGGCACAATGTGGATTAAGACCCGAAGGCAACTCCAATAAGGATGGGGCAGTACTGGTAGGACGTAAGTAAATGAAATACGTAAGTAAATGGAATAGAAGAGGTGTCTCCAAGCTTCTGTACTGAGAAAGAGGAAGGGGCCATTCACCGAGTTTGAGAATTAGGGACAGGAGGAAGAATAACCAGGGAAGGAGAAGGAAGGAATTCAAGATATTTCAAAATCTACAGTGAAGTTCAAAATGAGAAATAAAATATGTAGGTGGTCTGTTGAAGCATCTATTTTCATAAAGGCTTTCATTTTGAACTTATGTAACAGGTCTGGAAGATAGGGTAGAAAACGCACAACTGCAGAAAAGATCTGGACTGGAGAGGACAATGTGGCATCTATTCCCTCACACCTCATGGACAGCCACATACCCCTCTGTGTGAGTTTTTGGAGAAAGGGCATGCAGGATCATAAAGGAGCTATCTCAGTGAAGGGCTCTGGAATACACAGGGACACTATTTAAGTTAGGGAAATATTAGCTACTAGAATAAATAAAATTTCAATTGTTTTCTACCACAGAAGTTTAGTTCTTGTTAAAGTAGCAATGTATGTGTTCCTGGTTGGTAAGTCGCCTTTTACACAATGATTCAAGGAATCAGCCTCCTTCCTTCCTCTGAATGACATTCTCCCAGAACCTCACAGACTTCTGCATCCATTTAGCAGACATAGGAAGGCAGAATGGAGAGAACACAATAGTTTCCTAACTTATACTGTCAAACACTAGTCACACGGCTATACCTAGGTGCATAGGTGCATTGGTGATCGTTAGGAAATTTAATCTTCGGGTGGGCAGTTGCCTCCTAATAGTAACTACATAAGATGAAAAGACAAGTATAAATAGTTGGTGTATATACAGCCATCTGCCCACACAGGCACACAAAGTGGATGGGGGTATACGTGAGTTCTAGTACTTCCTGACACTCTCTTTTGGGGCTGCAGCAGACACAATGATATCTTTTGGAGACGGTCACCCAGTTGACAAAAATGTAACCAAGCAGAAGCTTGCAGGTACAGGGGATCCTGCTTTTTCTTTTTCAACACATGTGAAACATTTCTGGAATTTCCAGAAATATCAGAATGGTATTTTAATTGAATTGAAAATGAGGTCCTGGGTGAACATCTGGCGACAAGACCAAGCAAAAAAGAGGCTATTACATAGCTCTGATTGCACTATTACACAATTCTGACCCCACTAACATTCACAGACTGTGAATGTTACATTCACGGGACACTTGGATCATCAGTTTTTGGACTTAGTGAGTTTTAGGTGCCCAGGTAGACAATATGTAGGGTGCTGATGACATATCTCAGCAGGACGTTCTAAACTAAAGATAGAAGCTTAGGAGTCACACCACAAAGGCAGCAGATGATGTCAAAGGAGTGAATGAGATCATGAAGGCGAAGTGCAGAATTAAAGATCATCAAAGCAGACTTTGGCCTTTGATCTCTTTTATCATACGATCTACTCACAACCCATGTGTCATACAACCAAAAACAATCCTGCAATATCACTGCAAAATCATGTGCTTACCTACTAATAAATATTTTGTGTTCCTGACCACGTTGTCCACTTTTAAATATCTATCTTTAGTATACTTCAACATTAAGCAGTTGTGAGAAATAGATCCTTGATTCACATTTTATTAATATGTTTTTGGAATGCTTTTTGAGAGTGTGATGCATTTTCTAATACACAAAACACATATTTGAGTCTTACTATTACAGAATGCATTTAATTAAACTAAATCTATGCTAGGATTTTTAAAAGTAAAAATAAAGATATGATAATGTTGAAGATGTGAAGTTGGAAAGTAAGTTAATTCAGGGAAGTGACAAAAATGTTTTTCTTAATATGAAGGTACTGAAGGAAAAAAATAATGAGGAACTAATTGTATGCAAGTTTTGTAATCCAGCTAAAATATTAATGTTGATATTAAACTGGCAAGAAGATTCGAAAATTTCCCCAACTTTTAGCATAAGTCTAAACTGCCATTAAAATAGAAGCGCTTTGATTGTTGAAATAAATACCATGCCAAGAAGATTAAAGGATTTTCAAAGTCAAGAATGAAATGCCAATACTGCCTACAAAGCTGAATTATTTTCACACTTCAACAACTGCACCTGGTGCTCCATTGACTAGTAAGTAAAAAGAATAAGGAGTAACTAGGACTCAACTCCAGCTGGGTTTGGAGATCATTAACTAAAACCTAAAGCAGCAGCTGTTGGAAAATTAGAATTAGCGACGCTGAAAACCTGCCATTATTTCACTCGAGCTTGAAATACATCATATTCTAGGGCAGTGTTTTTCAGCTGGAGCCTGCATCAGAATGACTTGCAGGATTTGTGAAAATACAGACTCCTGCCTTCACACTTTCTCCAGTTTTATTGGGTTGTATAATTCATTTACTCATTTTTTTTAATCCTCACCCGAGGACAAGTTTATTGACTTTAGAGAGGAAGGAAAGGGGAAAGAGAGAGCAAAAAGAGAGAGAGAAACATTGATCGACTGTCACCCATACTTGCCCTGACTGGGCATTAAACTTGCAACCCAGGTATTGTGCCCCAAACAGAAATCAAACCCACAACCTTTTGGTGTATGAGATGACTCTCCAATCAACTGAGCCACCCAGCCAGGGCAATGATTCATTTACTCTTAATGGGCAAATATGAATTTTTATAATGGTAATGTAAGTAAAGATTTAAAATTTTAAATAAGGTTAGGACATCCTACTCATTAACCTTGTTTCTAAATTTTAATTGTCCTTAAAAAACCACTTTGTTTTGTCCTGACTGGTGTAGCTCAGCTGGTTGAGCGTCATCCCACAAAGAGAAAGGTTCAGGATGCCCTGAACCTTTCATACACATGCCCTAAATGCCAGTTCGATTCCCAGTCAGGGCACATGCCTGGGTTGTGGGTTCAGTCCCCAGTTGGGGCACATACGAGAAGTAACTGATCAACGTTTTTCTCTCACATTGACATTCCTCTCCTTTTTTCTCTCTCCCTTCCCCTCTCTCTAAAAATAAAATCTGAAACATACCAGGACTCCATTAGGAATAAAATGGCCTCTGAAGATGAGAAATGCTACAGGGAATTCTTGAAAATATGTTAGTTGTGGATGAAATGGGGAATCACACCTACAGGTTCATAAGCCAGAGTTAACAAAAATGTATTAGCTTGCAGTGTTGCCCTAGTATGCTTTGTAATGGCTCCTACTGGTAGTTTTTAGGTCACCCAGATTCTTATAAATTTGACAATCTTGGGAGTTGAAACACCTGGGAGTCTCCTGTGGAAGACTTGGGAAGTTTTGGGACCTAGGAGTCCCTTGGGAATGCAAGGTTGGTTTAACATTCAAAAGTCAATGCAATTTGCCATACCTACAAGCCAAAAAAAGCAATTATCTTAATACTTGCAGAGAAAGCATTTGACAAAATCCACATCCATTCACGATAAAAATCTTAGCAAATTAGTAATAAAACTTCCTCAAACTATAAAGGAATATCTTTGACAAATATACAGCTAACACCAAAGACTGTATATTTTCACCCAAAGATTGGAAGGAAAAAATGTCTACTCTCACCATTGTTATGCTGAGTTAAAGAAACCAGATCCCACCTCCTCCACCAAAAAGCATACATACTATAGAAATATATACAGTAATAAACAACAAAGTTGCTAGTTCCATGAAGTTAACCTTGTGGTTACCAGTTTGTTCCCAAACTGGCTTACACTAGTTATGTTTAATATTGTAAATGTGTAAGTCAATTACATATGAGTGCAAAAACTTAAAAGGACCATTGAAAATCAAACTGGATACTCTGGGAAGACCCAATAAAAATCAGTCTTAAATCAGATACTGACAAGAGAATTGCAAAAGACTTGAGGAAAAAAATCCAAAGATCTAGACTACTTTGTAAAGGTCTTAGGTTTTTTTGTTACATTTTAAAGAAGCCCAAAGTAGAAAATATAGACTAAGTATAGTAGGTATGCTTTATAAAACAAAAATAACGTGGAACCGCTGTAAGTAGACCCATACTCAAAGAAAAAATATCCTTTTATATTTTTGATATGTATGAATAAATGCACATGTATGTTCTGACTTAAAATATTTAAGGTACAATTCCCACATGCATCAAACAGCAAAATAGGGGCTTAATCCCACTGAATTAAAAGTGTTCCTAGGATGTTTTGAATCCATTTTCCCCCTACTGTCAAAGCTAATATACTCCTGAAAAAGATGGATTCACAAAACCACAAGGAAGAGGAAAAATAACATGGCTTACCATCCCAATATAACCACTATACATATCTGGGGATATTTCCTTACAGTTTTTCCCTATGCTTTTAGTAAATAGTAATCATAACATATAAACGACTGTTATAGCTTGCCTTTTCCCCTTAACTTTACAAACATGCTAGTTCTCTCACATTATTGAAAACATTGTTATTTCAAATAGTTGCATCTGGCACAGACTTTTAAAATTTCAGAAGCCATATGAATACATTTTGATGTTTATACTGAAGTATACAGAGTCATTCACTTCCTTCTTGAATTGAAAAGTAGGAATTGAACATAATATGGATTGAGAAGAGCTAAAAATTGAATTCGATAAAGACATCATAAATAATTGCTACTTTTCTTAAAAAAAATACCTGACCTATTATTTCTCCCCTTTATTCTTGTATATTACCTCTGTATTCAAATCAATAATAGCAGCTACTCAGAAAGACTAAAAGGACCAGCAAATTGCTAACTCAAAAAACACCCTGTGACAATTATTGAAGCACTTTCTACTTCAAAGGAAAACAGTAACAACAATGACCTATGTGGAGTTTTTAAAAGGAGTTTCACAAACATCCCTCACTTATGTGCTAGGACAGAAATATAACCTGACATTTCATGCCTGGTGTCTGGCTTCTGCTTTCCTATGTTTGCATGCTAGGGATCAATAAAATACATATAACAAGATGACAGAAATGGTAATAGTATCAGCTAGGAAGCTAAGAACAAGCAAAGATGTAATGTCCAAAAATATGGGTACTGACTGTAATTGTCATTTACTTAATGGACTCTATTTTCTTATTTTCTAGTTCCATATGACAAAAGTAATATCACACTTCAAAATTATATGACTGAATAGTGCTATGATTCAACACTACAGAAACCCTTCTCCTGGGGAGTATTTTGGCCTGTTGATTATTTACCAAAGATTTGCCCTAAGCCCAACTTTCAATGGTTCTGCATAAATTTTAAAGCATTACACCCTAATTGCTCTGATATTCAGAATACAAGGGCACTTTCAGTTATCTTCCAAATTTTCTAAAATAATTATTTTTGGAACCCAAAGAAAACTAATTCTCACAGAAGATATTATGGCACAAATACAGTCACCCAGGTAAAGTACAAAAATGTATTTCTATACCTGCATTTTGTGGCTACATATACATACATCTGCTGATAAACATCAGAGACACTAATAAAAAGGAATGATGCATTTAGAACCATTATCAATGCACATAAAACCATACACGTCTTATTTTCAACAGGAAAGATGTCATTTTGGTCCCAAATGACCATCCTCATAGCAGGGCATGGGCTCACCATGCAGAATGTGAGACAGGGCTGTACCAGCAAATCTTCCTTTACTTTCACTTCTGACTACACAGAATGTAGTTAACACCAAATATTTACCAGGTGGTTTTTCAAGAGAGGGGGGAAGAAAATCCAGTAACTGTTATGTTTTACAATAAATCTAGAGTAAAGTGTTTTGCTGGTTATTAAATCAGTTACATAAAGTAAAAGGTTCTTTAAACAGGTTTACTTGGTCTCCAAAAACTGGTTCAATCTAAAGGCTTAACTTCGGGCCACCTATCAAATAACCCCATAGACTACAGACAATGCTCACCTTAAAAGTTTAATAGTTCTTAAATTTACAAAATCACTTACCCTTTACCCAAATCATCAATGGGAAACAGAATTAATTCGAAGGATACAGATCTAGGTTAGTATTCCTCCCATCAGCCCCTCTCCCCATGAAATAGAACTTGAAGTATTATGAAGATACTGCCTTTCTAATATCACTTCTTTGCCTTGTAGCAGATTTTGAATTAGAGGGCACAATTAATGGAATGGTATTCTAAGTGGAAAGATTTGTTATATGGATCCCCTTACCCAAATGTGTCTGTTATTCAGCGGCAAAATCTAATCTTGAAAGGGTAAAAAGAGCAAGAACAGAAAAACATGGCTCTTATTTACCCTCACTTTAATGGCCACCATAGGGAGAGCTGGGTTTTAGACATGCTTTTGGTAAACATGCAGTCATTTTAATATTTTCATGTGGTCAAAAGCTTTCAAACAAAAAAGTCTGAGAAGGAAATTCCTATGGATCATACACTTTTCACACGGTATTTCATTTAACATACACCCTAACATACAGTATTACAAAATACAGCCACATATAATCTATTTAATGATGGCTATAGAAACATATTATGTGCAATGATACATTTATCATCTTGATAAATAGCACAACGAATATTAATTTACTTCAAATAAATGAGTCACAGGGTCACATTCCTCATCTGTAAAATATGGATGCCATCAAACTTGCAAGGTTATTGAGAAACTTATTTTATATAAACATATAAATGAGGAATATATATTAGATGCATAAAAATTAATAAATATAATCTACACTACAAGTGAAAAACCAAGTCAAGAAGCCACCTGCAGAATTATCATGAGAGCATCTTTCATGGGCACACGGGAATATCAGAAAATACTCGGCCACAGAACTATGGAACTCATCTATGTTGTATTTCTAAGAGAAAAACTAATTTAGGATAGGGCTCATTTATTTTCCCTGAGTACATGAAAAGTCTGAATCCTAACAGACAATAAGCTTTTTAAGGAAAGACATTTTTAAAAATTGTTAGAATACTTCTAATACCAATAAGTCAGTGCCACTCTTAAAAGCTGTTCACTAAGTATGTGTGTCGAATTGCTGCTATAACAAATTATTAATATCACAAATTTACTGGCTCATGTATATACAAATTCATCTTACAGTTCTGGACATCAGAAATCCTAAAATCAAGGCTGCACTACTGAGGGCTCTAGGGTAAAGTCCATTCCCTAGAAACCTCTTCCAGCTTCTAGGGGCTCCCTGCGTTCCTTGGCCTCTACCTCCCCCTTTAAAGACAGCTAACAACATCTTCACACCTCGCTTCCAGTGACTGACAACGGGTTCTGCCAGCACATCTTTTCTGACTCTGGCACTCCCGACTCCCTCTCACAAGGACCCTTAATGTTGTGCTAGGATCACCTAGCAAATTCAGAATAATCTCAAGATCCTTAATTTAATCGTATCTGTAAAATCCCTTTTGTCATGTAAAGTAACAGTCACAGGTTCTGGGGGATCTTATTTAGCTTACCATAATGCATATTTTTATCTCTTTAATTTTGTAAAGATGATGACACTTTAACTCTTTGATCCAATTTTTAATAACTTTTTTTTATTGCTTTGAGAGAGAGGGAGGGGAGGAGGGAGGAAAACACAGATTTGCTGCTCCACTTATTTGTGCGTTCAGGGGTGGCTTCTTGTGCCGGCCCTGCCCAGGGCCGGAACCACAGCCTGGGGTTACCGTGTAAGGGCGATGCACCGACCGACTGAGTTACTCAGCCAGGGCCAATTTCTAATGATCTTTTAAAAGGAAAGCTTAATACAAATGCTTAGTAAAACTGTAATAGTTTCCCAACCGATAAATTTTGAAATGTTTTTTAATCTTAAAGATTCTTTCAGAGTTCCGGCCAAGATGGAGGCATAGGCAGTCGCACTGTGCTTCCTCGCACAACCAAGACTGAAAACAACAAAGATCGAGAAACAATTAACAACCAGAACAGAGGGAAATTAATTGAACAGAAGTCGGGCTCCAGTACATCCAGACCGGTAAGGAGCGGCGGAGTCGGGAGGCCTGCGAAGTGGGATCGAGAGG
>PVIA01014847.1:0-25187 GCA_004024845.1 Tonatia bakeri | reverse complement strand
TGCCCGAGCACCTGCTTTCTCACCCACTCATGTGCATCATCACCCCTGGGGCTGAGACAGAAGGTGCAGGGAGCACTCAGGACAGGGTGGGTTTTCGAAAACCCTGGGTTAATTTGAGAATTTTCCATGACGGTCTGACCTCATACTGTAGAGTGGCCTCTGCCAAGGGCAGCCAGAGCCGACACTAGTTGAGCACAGACCACTTGCTGGGCCGAGTTCACAGCCCGAGGTGCCTCTGCCTCCGGTGACCTTGGGCAACGTGTGGGGACGAGTTTCCTGCCACAGTGTGTGGGGAATGAGCTGCTGATTTCCAGGACAGAGAGACCTGGGGTGCTGATGAACGCGCCCCACGGTGCCCAGGACAGCGGTGGGCCACAAAGGATGCTCCGGCCCAGAGTGCCAGCAGGGACAGCGCTGAAAAACTGTAATGTAAAGAAAGAGAAACGGGATCCAGGAAAATCTGGGAAATGGCCTTGCACAAGTCTCTTCCAGAATCAACTCACATGTCATCTCTCTTGAAGTCACGGTTTCCTCCTGCCATCAGGGATGAGTCTCGGGTTCCTTCACTCAGCCCTTCAGTCGCCACTTCAGACGGGCAGTTCCCGTGTGTGCTCACTGCCAGCCTTCCCTCGGAGTCAGGGTTCTTCTCCCCTGGAGCCTCCTGTCTGTGCCATCCCCTCGGGAGGAGGGGTGTCCACCAGTGGCTTCGCCTCAGTCGGTGAGACGGAGCCAAGTAGAGGCTGCTTTGTGAGTCAGGGGGATAAGACCTCAACTGCCAGGCCTCCCAGAAAGAACAGGCTTTCCTGCTTCTCCCCCCTGCAGGAAAGGTGCCTGCAGGCAGGTTGCTATGGCGACGTGTCCACCTGCACTGGCAGCCACCTCTGCCATTCTCCGGTTAAACATTGGAAATGTCACTTAGTAAAAATACATATTTTACCATTAGGTTGTAAATACCTTGGGCACAATATTAAAGTCTTTTTTTTGTCTTTTTCCTTTTTGAGTTTCCAATTCTGTCTTCGAGTTCCTAACTGTGATTTAAATAAAGTGATTTCTCAGTAGATAACACAGTTAATTTGGTGGCTGGTGTTTGATGCTTATGGTTTTACTGATAATATTCAATTAGTCTTATAAAAGAAAGTCAGGAACAAAGAGTGTGTTTCCTCTCAACAACCTGAAGGCCAAAATGCCTCCAGCCCAAACGGAATTCTACTGCAGAAGAGGAAGAGATGGAGAATGGGCGGGGGGGGGAGCCAGGGTACAATGTGGAAACCCCCACCAAAAATAGGGGGACAAAGCCGAACTAGCAGGATGACTTTAGGACACCCCACAAGGAACTTTATAAAAGGCTGAGAAATTAAAAAGCGCTACGGGAAGGAGAAGAAACGATGGAAATGAAAACCAGACACCCCGTGTTATTTTGACCGCTAATGTCCTTTCAGGGACACGCTTTCTAAGTTCCTTTTTTTTCAATGCCTTTAAAGACAAACATCAACATGATTCTCGGGCGTTGCAAGTTTTGACCTGTGGACTTCCTACTGTCGCTTGTGATAACACCTGTCCCTCGGGAGCCAGGGGCCTTTCTGAGTGACAGGCATGAACCAGCCCATGCCACCCTCTCAGTGGCCCCACGCAGTAAGGGAGCAGTTACGTAGCCTCGCAGGAACACGGACACCAGAACACGCTCTCGTCTGTGTAACCTGCACCTCGGCGGGGTTCTCTCGTGGTTGGCATTAACCACAGGGCTGCTGCTCTGTTCATGTAATGGCGGTTCTAGAATGAACCTATTTGGTTCCTGGTTACTTAGCGGTAGACGGACCAGGAATGGGGTCCTATGAGAATTAAAGACAAAATAGCGCTGGGTCTTCTCTGAATGTGGGTTTCTGCTCCTTGATACAAGCACTGTCTTTTTCATCCCTCGTAGTGCTGGATGTCCCCTGGAATGAGTCATTTGAATCGGTTACATTTCAGACCCAGGCTCAGCCTGTCCCAGGCCAGGACCGATGGCCACGTGTACAGGGGATGACCGCCCCTGGTGACCGCGTGATCCATCGCTCCACATCGCTGGCTGGCCTGGTCGAACAGTCTGCACAGGCCCGAGCAGGGGGCTGTGTTCATGGAGGTGACCCGGGTCCTCTGGGCGGGTGTCACCCCTGAGGACATGTAACACTGAGATCGCCACGCTCCTTCCCTGACTAGATGAGACCCCTTTTCTCTCACTGCTCCTAGGAGGGCCGGCCGGGCTTTGAGTCCCCTCGGCAGGCGGAGTTCGGAGATGTTTGTATGCAGCTCAACTGTGCTTCTGCGGTATTGCAAGCAGAAAGGCAGGAGCTACCTGAGTGGAAAGTACCTTCTTCAAGTGGAAGCTAAGAAAAAGGGTTTTTGTTTTTTATTTAATGGAAAGGGTGGAGCAGGTTTGTGAGAAAGAGACAGACTCCCTGAAGGGGCCACATTTGGATATTGAGCGACTGAACCCCTAAGAGCCTGGGGAAGGATCTCTGTACCCACAGCTTGGCACAGAGGGACGGAACTGCTCCCGTGAACAGACTTGACACGTGAGGATATCGGCAGCGACCACAGTGGAGCCAAGTGCAGAAACCCCCACTCCGATGTTGCACAACCACCCGGGCTCTTGTGTGACTCCCGGGAGGGGCAAGTTTCTCCAACACAGGACAGCTTTTTTTCTTGCCACTTATTCAAATACAGATACCAAGTCGACTTAATTCGATTTTGAAAACTTTTAGAAAAATAAGGTAATTGTTTTTTTCAGCACCAGAGTTACAGAGAAAAGTCCATACCAGCCACACAGGATTTTATCTGGGGGTTTTGACCTTTCCTTAGTAAAGAGTCCGGGTGGAAAAGTCTTGGGAAATGGTCTGACCTGGGCCAGAAGGCTACTGTAAACACTAATGAAAGCAAGACAAAAATCCTGAAGCACCAGGTCAGGTCTGGGGACACAGATGTAAAAAAACGTAAGATGTGGTCAATGGCGTGATGCATGAAGGTAGAAAAACGTGAAGACTGTTCTCCGAGCCATCGGGGCCCATCGCCGGTTTCCAGGCAATGGAGGCGGGAGTGAAAGAAGAAAATGAAAATTGGTTTGAGATCAATAGTCCCCCGAAGACTAAGAACAGGGCAAGGTCCTGGGATGCAGTGGGGGTGGGGTGCAGGGGAAGGAATTCAGAGTTGAGTAAGGCCCTCCAGGGCCTGCAAGCTAGTGGGCAAGACCGAAGACAAACACCGTAGTTTTTGTAGCTCAAACAGCAGCTCCCTGCTGACAACCGCACTCGTGCGCCCCCGGTGTTCCCTGCGGTCCGCAGTTGTCATCGCAAACGCAGACCACAGAACAGGAGCAGCGTTGGGTGTCTGCTGGCCCCTCGAAAGGCACCTTCAAGGGGAAAGGGTGGAGCTGTGGAACAAGAGAGGGGAGAGGGGACTGAGGACAAGGCTGCGTGTCTGCCAGACCAATGGCGCGTGGCCCCCGTCCTGCCATCTCCAAGAGGAAGGCCGGCCCTCGGGTCAGGGCTTCCCCAGCCAGTGGAGTTGGCAGGCCTGGGATCCCAGGTTGCTCGGAAGTGAACCGCATTTTCGCCTGAGTCCCCGGTTCTGGTTGCATTAACTTCACCTCTTAAAGGTAAACAGCCTCTTTCAGGGCACGGCCTCTCTGAATACTCCCCTGGCTCCGGGCGACCTGTCACCAGCAGAAGCAAATAGCAAAATGGCAGGACTGTCCCTCCTGAGTGGAGAGTGCCACAACCCCAAACTGGACTCAGACACCCTGAAAGGACCACGGAACAGGGCAAGATTGATAGAAATGCAAGGAAAGAATCTCCCAGGATAGGGCCCTCTCTTACCATACTGCTTGCATTCCAAAGAAGTACTACATCATGATAGTAGATTTTAAATATTATAGTGATATACACATAACATAAAATTATATATATATATATATATCTTTACTATTTTAACCATTTTTAAGTATACACGTCAATGGCATGATGTGCATGCGCAGGGATGTCCACCAGAACCACAACTCAACCCCAGAACTTTCTCGTCCCAGCAGAAACCTGTGCCCAGAGACCAGCAAGTCCCATTGCCCCTCCCCAAGCCCTTGGCAACGCTGTTACGTTTTCTGTCTCTAAGCATTTGCCTGTTCTAGGTTCCTCATGTAGTGAGATTAAACAAATGTGTCTTCTTGTGGACAACGGATGTTTCAGACTGATGGACAGGCAGAGGGACGGGAGGAAAAGGAGCCCAGACAAGCCACACGCAGCCTCCCCCATGCTCCCCTCCCTCGGGCACGCCGGGCTTCTCCCCCACGCCGGAGCGTCCGGCTGTATCGGGCGGCTGTGTGGCAACGCTGCTCCCTCCGGCAGCTTACTGTGCAGTTCATCTCATGCAGTGCCTTCCTGTTTTGCACAGAGACCAAGTTCCCCTTTGCGGACTCAGACGCAGGGTCGCATCTCTGCTCGCAGCACGAATAGAGGCTTGTGCAGCCTGGCGTGGTCTGGGCAGGCAGCTGCCAGGCTCCTATCTCCTGTGGGGCTGTCCTGGCCACCATGGAGCTTTGTGTGTGACCGACCGACAGGTGCCAGGCGTGAGCCAGGCTGGCTGGAGGGGTAAGTTGTCCCTGACCCTGCAGCCCCGCGTCTGGGAGAGCACTGAGATCTGGGAGATGACTTTCCTCATGAGAAATGAAACCAAACCAGCCTCTGCTTTCCCTGCGTGGTGCTGGGTGCATGATGACCCGTGGCTTTCTCAGAGTCGACTGAGCCATGGGGCTGCCTTGGAAAGCCCACCCTCAGCAATCAGAGTGAGGGAAAATGCTGCTTCCTGATCCCACAGGAGTCAGAGCAGATTTCCACTGGGTGCTCCTGGTTTGCACACTCTATCTTCAAACAGCCATCCTCAGTGCTAGAGCTGCCCTCCCAGGCTCGGTGCCGTGTGTGTGTGTGTGTGTGTGTGTGTGTGTGTGGTCAAGTGTGCAGGGTGCCTCACACACAGCAGGGCACAGGCCCCACTGTGGTGGCTCTGCTTAGGGTGATTTCAAAGCCACTTTGGAGGGAACTAACTCGATCTGACCGTTGGGGCCCCAAATCTCCTGTCCCCCCTCCAAGCATGCTGCCCGGGCCTTGGCTCTGCCCAGCCTGCTACCCCAGGACACTCGGTCGTTGTCTGGCTAGCAGACCTGCCGATTTACTCTCCGTGACATTTGCTCTTGTTGTAAGATTCTTTTTCTTGGCGTCTTCCCGACTCCTCTCTTTGCTATCCTGACACAGGCTCTAGCTCAGCCCCTGTATCTCACTGTTCTGTCTCACCGGCGAGGATGGGTTTTGGTGTTCGACATGGGTGCCCTCAGAGCCTGGCTCTGCCACTCGCTAGTTGCATGACGATGGGCAAGTCACGTCGCCTCTCTAAGGTGCTTCCTCCATGAAGTGGGAACGAAGGGTCTGTCATTCTCTGGGGTGTGGATAGGATTGCTTAGGATAATGAGGGAAAGTGCCTGGCAGAGCAGATTCTCGGCAAACAGTGCCGCACACCCCACGCCCCCTTCTTTCTGATTTCATGGAATGTAAGCCCTTTGGTCCTGGGCCAATCTGAATTCCTGAGATGGAACCCCCAGATGTCCAGAGTTCCCGTAGGTCTGAGCTCGGTCCCAGCTGTCCTCTAGGGAGACCCCGGGATTGGCAGTCACTCTTCACCTGGCTTCGTGAAATCGGTCCCTGCCATCATCCGAAGCCGAAGCCGCAGCAACCACATGGCACCGTTCCTTGACCTCTTCCGGCCAAGCTTCGTCAGGGAGGGTGGTGGTCACCTGGCAAATGAAGCCTGTGATGTGGTACCACCGCCCGAGGTTGACAAGGGGCAAAGTTAAGGAACCACCAAGGGAAGTGTGATGGGGTTTGGTTCCACCGAGTCCCAGCGATTCTCCGAAGCAAGCCAGTGCCGGCTCCCCTGGGGAGGGGAGAGGGTGGGAGGGTGAGAGTGTCCCCCTCCCCTCAGCTGGCGGCGCACAGATGTGTTTCGCTTCTCGTTTCTCCGGGAGCGTCTCTGCTGGCCCGGGGCGGCGGGGGTTAGGGGGCTGGGGCGGGGCGTGGTGGCGTCGGGGCGCAGCGTCCCTCTCGGAGCCGCTGGGGAGCAGGGTCTTCTCGCCACGCTGCCTCTACCGGCCGACACAGGCCGGCAGAGGACCGCGGCGCACCTGGAGCGGTTTTCCGCCTGCTAGTGACAAGCGGGAGGCTGGCGTTGGGAGAGGAGCCGAGGTACGGGGTAGGCGCGGGAAGTGGCTGGAGAGGCGGGGTGCTGAGAGGGGCGCCGGATCCCCGAGGGGACCCAGGGTAGGTCGGGGCTGTTCTGAGAGCCTTGGGGAAACGTGAGCAGCGGCCCCTCTGCAGGGGTCGACTTGCAAGGGAGGGCGACTCTGCCGGGCTAGGGTGCGCGCGGGCCGCAGCGCGAACGCCAGCCCTTCTGGCGCAGGAGGACTCTCGGCACAAAGCGCGGCCCGGCGTGGTTCCAGGTGCCGCGCTCTTGGCTGGGAGTCTCTTCTCGGTTCCTCAAAAGTGCGCCCTCGGAGGACCCTCTCCTGAGCTTAACCGAGCTGGGCTGGAGCACGAAAGCACGCAGTGTGGGTTTGGACCGAGCGCACCTGCTGAGATTGCAGCCGAAAAAGCGGAATTACTTGCCGCCTCGTATCCTTACCCCGCCGCCCTGGCCGCGCGGCGGGGTTGGCTGCAGACCCCCTGAGAAACTGACGGGTAGCTTCAGGAACGTGGAGAACTTTCGGAGCAGTTACTTAGCCCTAATAGAAATTAAGGCTCAAAGGGAAGGGTGCATTCAAGAGCTGCCCTTACTGCGTTATTATTACCTTGGCGTTTGGAAGGATCTCTGCGTTGAAGGGGGATGGGAAAGCGCAAAGAACTGAGGGGTACGGGAACTTTGGTTTCTTAGACTCTTCCCTCAGGCGGACTAGGAGTGAACCCCAGTGTGCCCTTGAACGCCAGTTGCTGGTGCGAGAAGCGGATAACTAAGCGGAGGCGTGAGTTTTGAAAAGTATACATTTTGTTCTCCACACATTCAGGGATCACCACGTTGCTGCCCACACCTGCCTCCTGGCCGCCAACAGAACCCTGTTGGGAACACACAGTTAAGGCAGCAACTTCAGGCTGGGCTGGAGTTTTCCAGACCACCTGTGCAGAGAGGCGGGGCCTGCCTGTTCCTCCACGTCGTTTCAGTTCCTCCTCACGCACTACCTAGCGAAACCGCCCCCTCGGCGCCCCCCACCAGGGGACAGACACTCGGCCTTTCCCATCATCAGGGGTAGGGCCTGTACAGAGGGGCGGGGCTGCTAGGAACGCAGGCGAAATTGAGAGTCGTGGCCTCAGGGGACTTTAGATTTTATTAAACCTGTTCCCCTGAGACACTTTAAGTCCATTGTTAACTCTCTGAGGTTGGAGTTCTTGATTCCGCATTCGGAAACTTCCATCAGCGCCAAGGTTAAATATCGGAGAGTAACATTTTCATTTGCATGGACTTTACAGGAAGATAGGTTAAAAAGCTCCAGAAGGGTATATTCCCCCTGCCTCACTCATCTGAAGGCATACAGATAATAATAGCTTTGACCAATTTGAATAGTTTCCCTTATTACTAAGTTTAGGTTCACAGACAGAGAAAGGAGAGTTTCACAGGGTCCGATGTGCTACTGTTAAAACGTAAGCAGTTATTTATAGAGGAGCTTGACCAGCGTAAACGGGGCAATACTAGTGCCAGAGTGACACGCTGTATCTGTCCACCATTCCACACGAGGCCTCTGGCTGGTGTTTCCATTTCCATCAACAAACAGGAGTTCAAGGATCAGTGGAGGTTGGAAAATAGTGTGGAGCTGACCCGCGTGGCTCAGTTGGTTGGGCGTCTCCTTGCAAAGCGAAGGGTTGCCATTTAATTCCTGGTCAGGGCTCATGCCTGTGTCGGGGGTTCGGACCCTGGAAGGGGCACCTGAGAGAGGCAACCGATTGGTGTTTCTCTCACATCCATGTTTCTCTCTCTTTCTTTCTCCCTCCTTTCCCCCCTCTCTAAAAATAAATAAATAAAATATTTTTTTAAAAAGAGGTTGGGAAATAAAACTAGGTCTCCTTAATTGTGCTGACATACTGAACTGTGAGCCTTTGTAAAGTCGTACTGGTGGTGACAGGAACGCTACATATGAGAGTATACTGTGTGTCAGACTGAGCAATGCGTGTTACAATTCATTTCCTTGTCACAATAATCCCGTCAAGACCCTGAAGCTCAGGGAAACCTGCCCACGATGACGTAGCTAGTAGTCTCTCTCAGGTAATTCTCAGAGATGAAAAGAAGTTTTAGGGTCCAGTATTGTTGTTATCTGTAACTTTAGGCTGGAGAATGGTCAATGAATAGAGGCTGAGATTGTCACTCAATGGAAGGGTTTTGCTGGCGTGCAAGAATCAAAGCCCAGTAAAACACAAAAAGGAGTTTGCACCCAAGAAAGCAAAGGTTTATTTAAGGGAATAGCAGCAAGCCCAGAGACACAGGTGAGCTGGTGTTCTAAAACTGGCTGCCCGATGGGCTCTAGGGGGTAGGTCACACAGGGGTAAAAGTCACAAATCACAATGACTGAGGAAGTTAGGGTCCGGGGCTCCACGGGTGGGTCCAAGCCAGGGTAGGGGGGCGCTGATCCTTGCACTGGGTCCTGATGTCAGCTGTGGCGTCTTGCTGTCAGGCTGTGCAAGGATGCGGTTGGTAGGGCCGTTCCGCCTTTCTGGGTATGGAGCTGAAACACCACGGAGGCCTACATGTTGTCCTTAGTCAGACTGAAACCCTGTCTCTGTGGTCAACAGACCCGAGCCTTTGTTCCTACGCCTGTTTGATGCTGGCCAGAATCTCACGTCCCAAAAGCTCAGAGATTCAGGGAGTGGGCGTGCGAGGAAAGAGGGAGGCAGCTGAGTCCCAGTGCTCCTGGGCTGGACCAGGCCACTTTGAATCAAGAGAAAAGAACAGAGAACAGGTTATATTGAAGAAAGGAACTTTCTGCACTGTTTCAAAATTAACTACACGCTTCATGTGATTCGCCCAAGAGTTAAGTTGAAAGAAGAATTTTCCCCCTAAAATAACTTTGCTTCTGTTCTTGTATCCTTTGCCCCGCATTTATTATAAGAGATAAATATAAGTTAAACCTCAAAGGTTTTTTCCCCCCTAGATGTCAAAGAGGAAACATTTTCCTCTGCCCTTCTAGGTTCTTATGGTCGGTCTCATCAACAAATAGACCCGAGACAGCTGAGCACAAGGAAAACGAGTGAAAGTTCAATCACATGTCCGCCCCCTGTAGCGGCAGGAGAGACCCAGGAAACCTGAGGGGCTTCCCGACACGGCAGAAGCCACCGCCTTAAAAACCAGTTGCAGTTACAGACAAACACGCTGGGGGTGAAGAGCCAGTTAGGGGGGTTCCCAGGTAGCGCAGAGAAAGCAAGAGTAAGACTGTTAGGCAGATTCCAGTTCCTTGTTTTCCCACTGATCGCCTTCCGTAGAGATTTAGATATCTTCTGCTTCCTGGCCCTGGGAGGGAAACGCTTTTAAAAATGGAGATTCCCCTACAAATGCCCTTGGATACATGTCCAGTCATAACGGGTAGTAACTTGTGCTGGCTGTTCAGAGCTTCTCCTCTGTTGTTTCTTGAAATTAACCAGCCTGAAATAGTCAAAACCCCAAAGAAGCACATGTGGGATGGCGAACTGTGCTCCCCCGTCGCAGACGATGGGGAAAAGCGCCCAGAGCCGGCAGGCGCTTCTCTCTGGTTGATTCAGGTGATGAAAATTAAACAGGGGAGGTTATTTTCATCCTCACCCCACCAAGGTATAATGGGCCGGAAAACAACTGAGTCCTGAAGATATATGTCAAGCACTTCCCTCTTTCCTCTTTATTTGGAAATTTTTCTTAGAAGACAGCTTTTGGTGCAGATGGCCACTTGAAATCTTGTAGGTGAAAAGCCTTGAACTTCTCCCTTCCCCCACCTTCAACGGTTACCACTCTGATCAATTGCGTTTCCTTGGTACCCCCCCCCCATGAGCACTTCCCACTGTGTTATTTTAAAGCAAATTCAAGACATTCTGTCAATCCGTTTTAAAAGACAGGCACTTAGCCAAACATAACCACAGTACCAACCTCTTTGACTTTGCTGCCCACCTGCACACCAGACCCCAGAACCTCTCCAGCAGCACCGGTTTACAGGTGAGGAAGGGTGCCCGGAGCCGTCACCCAGGGCCTGCCAGTCGGTGCCCAGTTCGGCCAGCCACCATGCCGCGGGCCTGTCTGCACCAGCCCTTGTATTTGGGTTTTATTTTTCTGCACAGTTTTATTGTGGCGTTTTCACTCTGACTCCGACGTCCTCTCCCCTCTCTATACCTATTATAGGCACATTTTTTTTAATCCTCACCCGAGGATATGCTTATTGATTTGAGAGAGAGAGACAGAGAGAGAAAAAGAAACATCTATTGGTTGCCTTTTGTATCAGGGACTGAACCGCAGCCTAGGCATGTGCCCTGACAGGGAATTGAACCCACGACCTTTTGGTGTACGGGTCCATGCTCCAATCAGCTAAGCCTCCTGGCCAGCGTCTTGTTTTAGGCACATTTATTAACTATTCCCTTGTACACTGAAATTAACTTTAGACTCTAAGAAAGAATAAAAAGCATTTGTTTTGCCCAGGCTGGTGTGGCTCAGTGGATGGAGAGCCGGCCTGCAAAGCAAAGGGTCGCCAGTTCGATTCCTAGTCAGGACACATGCCTAGGTTGCGGGCCAGGTCCCCATGCAGGGTAAGCAAGAGGCAACCACACATGGATGTTTTTCTCCCTCTCTTTCTTCCTCTCTTCCCCTCTGTCTAAAAATAAATAAAATCTTAAAAAATGTATCTGTTTTAGTAAAAGGAACTGTAGCCCAGAAGACACAAATGACTCTGGTATTGGGTTGGCCAAAAAGTTCGTTTAGTTTTTTCCATAAAATAAAAGACATTTTTTTCATTTTTATCAATAACTTTATTGATTTGGATGTTGTGCATATGTCAGCTACTCTCCTGCTATTAGCTTCTAGTGGGCAGAGGCCAGGGGTGCTGCTAAACATCTTCCAATGCATAAGACAGCCCCACAGCAAAGAACTATTTGGCCAAAATGTCAATAATACAAGAAGCTTCACAAACCAATTTGACACACTTGATCAGTCACAGCGCCTTCTCCATACACTACACCAACCTTTTTTTTTAATTTCAGTTGCATTTTTACCTTTCTTGAAATAATAAAGCACTATATGCCAGATATGTTGCGTATTTCCTTCCATCTTCAATATTAAAATGGCTGCACTAAAACTCACCAATTTTGGTAAGTTTTTAAAATGCACGCTGATATGACAACTGTCACAATACAACTAACAAAATTGTTTCAAATGAAGTTAAAGGTAACTAAGTATTGCTAAAGCCATTGTAGGGAAAAAACTAAACAAACTTTTTGGCCAACCCAATAGAAACCTTAACCGTATTCCATCAAGACAAAGGAGAGGATGAGAGCTACTGTCCCCATCCGAGTTCCCAGTTAGGTCTGTTTGGTATGAATGAGGCATGCAAATCATGCAGTGCTGATTGGATGGGGCAGTCTTAGCCCCTTGGTCAGAAGCAGGAAACCAGGAACTCCCTTGTAAGAGCTGACTCCGATGGTGTAACAAGGGAAGCCAGAGTTCAGCGTGAGGTCTTCCTGGTACACAGCGTAGGAGAGAATCCCTTGTTGGCACGTGGCCCTAGGATCTTATGAATCATAAAACGGGGTCTCTCAGCTGACTATGGGGAATCCATCTCAGCAGATAAATTCCCTCTTGGGGTTCATGTCGAATGAATCTTTCTTCTGAAGTCCACAGCCTTTACTTGGTCTCTGTTTCCCCACCACCTTCCAACGCCTCCGTTCACCGCCTGACGCCCAGCTGGTGCCCCTTTGATGTCTGGAACCTGTGACATGCTAGCACCCTCTAGGCTTCCTACACATTTTGGAAGGGAGATGGGGACTTCTTCCCATTTCATTTTTTGACAGCATCACTGAGGTTCATATAGAATTCATATAATATACAATTAATTCGCCCACAGAAAGGGTAGAACACAGCAATCTTAGCATACCCACAGTTATGTGCCATCATCACCAGGGTGGATTTGAAAACATTTAGAACCTCAAAAAGATACTCTGTACCCTCTGACCGTCACCCCCTAGCTTCCCATCCACCTCTGCCTGCCCTGAGCAACCTCCAATCTACTTTTTGTCTCCATTGACTTGCCTATTCTGGACACTTTGTATACATATATACATTCATTATATATACATTCATTGTGTGTGTGTGTGAGAATAATGCCATCATTAACAATCATGTGCAAATTTTTGTGTAAACGCATGCTTTCATTCCTCTTGGGCACAACCCAAGAGTGGAATTGCTACGTCAGACGGAAACTGCATGTTTAACCATCTAGGGAGCTGCAGTTTTTTCAATATGGCTCCCCTTTTAATTTTGCCCAAACATGGGAATCGAGCCATCTTTCCAGTGCAAGCACCTACCTTACTTTGGATACATTTTTGTATTAATAATTTTCCTAAGGCTTAGTTATCTTATTATATATGTCTTTTTTTGTTTGTTATTACATTTTTACGTGAAATGTTTCAGGGGCCATAACTTGAGCGGTAGTCTGTGAAGTGGATGGCGTGCACCTTCCGGGCACAAGGTGATTCCCCGGAACGTGAGAACAAAGGCCATTTCCATGTTGCTTGCTGATTACAGAATACTTTAGAATAGCTGGCATTTGGGAGGCTTATCAATAAATAGCCCTGTATCAGAGACGCATGTGCGAAGATTATAAATAGGAAGGTGTGATCATAAAATTCTAAGGAAAACTGTTCTGACAACATAAAATCAAAAAGAGCTGTGTGTTTCTTATAATCCTGTTTTGTGACAAATCTGATGGGGAGCATTTTTATGATAATTTTGCTAACAAAAAGTGGAGAATTTCCTGCTAATTTTAGCCCCAATGGAACATGTAAATGCCAGTGCAAAGGGCTTTGGATCAGGTGTCAGACTTCTGTTCTTATTCTG
Organism: Tonatia bakeri; assembly: GCA_004024845.1. NCBI lineage: Eukaryota > Metazoa > Chordata > Mammalia > Chiroptera > Phyllostomidae > Tonatia > Tonatia bakeri. The sequence goes on along the minus strand of PVIA01014847.1, from coordinate 12,065 downwards.
CTGCTGCTGCTGGTCACTAACGGCGAGACTCTGGGCCAGTTCCCTGACGGTGCCCATACCGGCTCTCAGAAGGGCCCAGTAAAACCTGAAATAGTGCAAGTTGTCATTGCGCAGAAAGTGAGCGGGAAGCGTGACCTGGTCAGTAACCACGGGAAGTTGTCATTTGTGTGTCTTGGGCAACCGAGCAGTGTTTTAAGACAGAATATCCAGCACTCCGTCAGCTTTGCCTTCGTCGGGTCTTCCCTGTCTCACCCCCCCCCCACCCTTTTCTCTCAACTGCGTTCTGCCCTTCCTCTGTGCTCGTCTGACAGCTGACCTCAAAATTAAGGGTCACTGCCCCAGGGTGCATGGGTCGTGGAGGACTCCGTGTGACGCCACGGAGTGTTTCCTCCCTGGGCCCTTCGGATGAGGACACGGTGTTCAGGACACACTACAGGGAAGGCGCAGGCGTGTGGCAGTGCAGTGGACGCGGAGTCCTGGCCGCTCTGATGGGAGCTGCAGCGTCACCCAGCCGAGCATCTTCACGGTTTCTGTTGGATCTGCGATAGTCTGAGTGTGTCAGCACCTTCGGGGATGTGATCCTCTGTGTAGGGCCCGCGCATGAAGGGAAGTGGGTACAAAGAGAGGTGAAGAGGTTCTGGGGAGCTAGGTCCACCAAATGGCGCACACGCCGTGGTTAGAGACCCGTTCCCTCGCTGGTCACCAGCGCCTGTTTATTGCTAGGCACGCTCAGGAGGACACCATCGAGTTCATGGAAATGAGAGTTACCTTTCCCCTCAACTCGTGTGTGCGGTTTCTAACCTCCAACATCCTTCCTAAGGGAACGGCTGGCCGACATTTCAGGTCACGGTCTCCAGCTTAGTCTACAGAGTGACATCCTTCCTTCACCTCTTTCCGACATGACCATACTGTGATGCTGTTCATTCGCTTGTTCATTTTCTTGCTCAGATACTCGGAATAAACTTAAGAAGCACCTATTATGTGCCTCTGTTCCAGGTGCTGGGCACAGAGCAGTATCCAAAATAAAATTTTTTAAAACTTGCTGTTTGGGATTTTACATTCTAAGGGGTGTCCGTCATTGAGGTTAAATCAAACGGGGGTACGTGCTAAGGAGTAAAGAGAATAATAAAAGTTAGCAAGGTGGGGAGGAACTATTAGGGAGGAAGGGACAGTTGCCAAGACTCCCTGGGAAGTAACATTTCAGATGAGTCTGTGCCATGACAGTCCCGCTTACGTCTTTGGTTGGTAGTGCTGGGCGGAGAAATTCGGAAGTCCTGAATCTGACTGTTGGTGCCATGCCTTTCACATTGTGAGGGGTGTCAGGGGCTAAAGTTGCACCTCTGCCTTTGAAGTGCAGGCTGCTTATGGTGTGAAAGACTTTTTCGAGGTGCTTCTAGGTCATGGGGGCTCACACCCAACTCAGCCACCCACCCCATTTAAAAAGGTTGCATCTCTGCAGCTGGTCCTGTGGCATGGAGTCGCTCTGGACAGCACCCAGCACCGCCGCCTGGGCGAGGGCCCCTCTGCAATGGCTTGGTGGGGGAGTTCTGGGCTCTCTCTCTGTCTCCAGGGCCTTTGCTGCTGCCCGTGCTTACCTTCCATGGGAAAATCTCGTTAGTAATGATGGTAAGCTTTGCAACTCTATTTCTCGACCTTGAAAGTGTTTTTGGAAATAGATTTTATCTTTGTACCTAACCGTCTCTCATTCAAAGGACCCCACGTCTAGCAGTGGGAAACCCTCAGTATGTTTCTGCCATTTTATAAAAACAAAGCCATGCTTTTCCTTTTGTCATAATAACGCCGAACAGGATTGGAGGGGGAAAGATGTGCAGCGGAGAGAAATGGGGATGCACGGTGAGACTGTAGTCCGGAGGAGGAGGGTGGAGCCCTTCGGGGCAGCAAGTTCCGCCGAGTCCCGCTGCATCCTGGGATACTCTGTGAATGAGGGTTCAGAGTCCGTGCTGTGGTTTCGGGTGGTGTGTAGACACGCGTGCACCTCTCCAGAAGAAACGACCCTGAGAGAAACGCCCCCAATCAACAAAACCCAGGGATTTCTCATAGAATTTTCACACATGCTTGTTTGGGTCTATTTGTGAGTGTTAGGTGGGGAAAATTGCACATCTTAGGAAACACGGATTTACCGCTATTCCTGTGTGAGTCACTCTGCCGCAGTGATGAAGCAGTTGTACCCATCACAGAAGTCATTTCTCCAGCCTGTGACCTGACTTCCACTTTGTTAGATTTGTCCCTTTAGTCCATAGCCTCTATGGAGCCCCCGTGTGCAACTCCGTGACCTGGCAGAGGACAGACAAGGCCACGGCCACCACGGTTTAGAGCCTGGGGGGTGGAGGGGAGTGACAGTGGGAGCTAAACAAACATCAGGAAGTGAGAACTCCTTTGATGAAAATTAAGCAAGGTGCTGTGACAGGGTAGAATGGGGGAACTGCTCTAAGGCAGGCAGTTGGGAAAGACTTCTTGAGGAAGTAATTCATCAGCCAAGGCACATAACAAGACAAAGAAGCCAGACGTGTGTGATCGCTTGGAGGAGAAGCATCCCAGGCAGAGGGATGCTTCCATAGCGTGGGCCAGAGCTGGCTGCGTGGGTGGAGCGAAGATAAGGGGCAGACGTCTGCAGGTCAGGGACAAGTCATGCATGCAGTGAGGACAAGGTAAGGCTTTTAGATTTGGTTCCAGATTTGATGGGCAGCTTTTGAAGTTTACAAAAATTATCTCTGAATAGACAAGAGCAGAAGCAGGGAGACCCATGGGGGAGATAGCCGGAGGTCGAGGGGGTAGAAGACGGTGACTTAGAACAGGGTGGCATCACTATAGAAACAAACTTACTAGTGGGTTTAAGGTAAGGAAGTATAGGATCAGAGGTGCCTGCTAGGTTGTGTAACATCAGCTATCGGAAAGTGTGTTTTCTGAGATGAGGCGACCTGGGGAGGAACAGGTTTGGGGAAATCAGTGTCTGATTGGACTGTATCACAATGTGATGCCGACCGGACATGTGTCGAACAGGCGGTGCCATGTATGAGCCCAGAGTTCAAGGGGAGGTCAGGGACAGATCCCCGGGGCAGCCAGCAACCTGCCTGTGCACCCACCCTTTACTTAGGCTGAACTCTCCCGAGCTCACTGCTTCTGTCTCTAGGCTTCCCCCTTTCTGACCTTGCTGTGGATGCTTGCTTGGAGCTTTCCAATGTCAAGGACAGCAGGAGAACAGTAGAAAGACACTGTGTGGGTCTGTGATTACAGAAAGCTTCTTGATCGTGCAGCTCCTGACATTTAGTAAAAGGTAAAAACTGACCTTAAGGTGAGCGGGCTGGTTTTTTTAGATTCTAGATTTAGAATCTAGATTTACTGTGCTCTTTTGATAATGGTCTAATCATAATATTGCTATGGTGATGTAAATAAGTGCCATAAGCTAACATAAGTTACCTGAAACAAAGTTTTTAGTGCCACTGATTGTCCTTAGTCTCACGTGCTATTGTCTATTTTGTTGAAATATAAACACAAACTAAATAAAAATAAGAAACTGGGAAAATGTGTCTTAACTTTTAGATAATACTCCCATTTTGGGTTGCCCATTTAACTTTGTTGGATTAACACACAGATGTTGTGCATTTTTATCTGTTTTTGCAATAGTACCCTTATATGACTTCATCCTTTCAACAAAAGCAATCTCTGATGATTTTTTGTGCTTTGAAAATCCTTTCTTACCCTCTATGTTTGCTGCTAGTTTATGACTGATTTTTTTTTAAAACTTATAAATCCAAATGGATTTACTGTGTTGTTTTGGGCAAAGTACAAACTTTTAATTTAATTTTACTTTTTATTCTCAAAGGAATTTGAAGTTAAAAATGTGATAGAGCCCTTATTTATCTTGACCGATTCTTGCTCACTGCAGATAATCTCCGCAGCCTTCCTGCTGGCCACGTGGTGAGTTCCAGGCCCTGATCTGCTCGGACAACAGGACTCTCTTCCACCCCTGAGCCCGGGAAGATGGTGTCACAGTCTTCAGGCCAGCGGGATTCTCCTGTGGACCCCTTGGAAGGGGTCAGCAATGACTCTGGTGACATTAATGGGTCACCCGGCCTCCTGGACATGGGCCACCTGCCTTGCCAATCAGACATCAAGTTTGCAAGGCACACAGCTGCCTGGATTAGCCCCCAGGGTGTGCAGGGGCAGGATTCGCCCCTCCCGGCGCCCACGGCGGGGAACGGCGACAGCCTGGCTATGAGGGATGCCGCCTCTCCCTTGGGCACGTCCCCTTGTTCTCCTGAGAGCTCCGTGGTGGAGACACCTCTGAGGAGGAACACCGTGGGCTCTGCCGAAAGCTCGGGCGAGCAGAGCAGTGACTCTGCCTTGATCTCAACTGGAAAGCCGGTTGTGCTTCCAGGAGGCCATCCTCGGCTGTCTCTGTTCCCAAGCTGCACGGTGTTGGCCGCTGCCCCGCGTTCCAAGGCTGGCAGTCCTTGTCTCGAGCCTCCCCACCTGACAGCTCCCACCAGCGCAGGTAAGCCGGTCAGGGGCTGCCCTTACGCCTGTGGGTTCACACACTTGCCTTGTCGTGGTCTAAAGACCGAAAGCCTGCCTCCCTGTCTTCCTCAGGAGAAAAAGAGGCCGTGTGTTTCTCTTTGACCGGGAGCCTGTCCATCAGCCCATCTAACACTGTCTTTGGCCCGCCACCTGGGCTGCTGCAGCTGCTGGCATCCGGCATTTCCTTTCTCCTTTGATTGCAGGGAAATGCCACCTTAGCTCCACGTAGTTGATAACCAGTGCCACCTGCCACCTTTGAGCAGGTGTGTGCCTTCAGGAACTTCCCACTTTTTAAACTGTCTGCAGGGAGGGCACCAGAAGCACACTCAGTCCACTCCGCTGACGGCAGGTGCTTGCAGAGAGTGGGTTCCGCTGCACGCCAGCGCTTCCTGGGAGCCGAGCTCCCCTCACCTGTTACATTGACCTGGCCAGAGCGTGAGTAGGAAAGAGTAAGATGTAAAAACAGTAACAGCAATTCCCCAGAGCCTCCACAAAACCTTTCTCAAATTTATTTTTATTAAATCAAGGGCTGCCATTGCTATGAGGTAACAATGCACAAATTTCTGAAATACTGAAATTCCTAAAAGGAGATCTTCTATGCAAATGCCAGCTAAGAGTCCATAGATTAGCTGCTGTTCTTGTCACCATTTGCAGCATGCTTATTTTATTTTAAAATATTTGTTGGGCTATATGAGCACTTCATGTTCATTTTTATTTCTATTAGAACCCTAGTTCAAATAGTCAATGACATTTTCTCCGTCGAAACCGTTTTAAAAGCTGCCTGCCTTCCTATGCGTGTGTGAGTCTGTAGGTGCATGTGAATGTATGTGTCAGAATAGTTGTTTCTCACTAGCAGAAACCAGGTTCCCCCTTCCCTAAAGTATGGGGTTTATTTGTTCTATTGGAAACTTTGAAAAGTCGACAATGATGATAGTCTTTTATTATTCATCGCTTAAGAACAGGAGATTTTCATGGGCTAACTCTGAGATAAGATCCACGTCGGAGCAACATGAAACACAGGAGTATGGGCCTGTTTTCCGTCTTTTTGCTCATCTGCTGGGAAGGTTCTCAGGAGAAGAGGGGTTTGCAAATTTAGTGGTTGCTGAGTAAAAGACTAGTCTCCCCCTGGCTGCTCTCCCGGGGAAAAGGAGGAGAACATGGGGAAAAGGGACAGCACCCCCCGTGAGCAGTGACAGTGACGGAAGACACCTTCAGACCCGGGACACCCCCGCCCCAAATCCTCCGTTGTCCCGCTGCACAGGAAGTGGGCCTGCAGCTTTGCCTCTACAGGAAACAGGCGGCCCAGCCCCTTCGGTGCAAAGCCAGCGGCCCCAGCAACCTTGCTAAGTACCTTTAAAAGGGCACTCCATCTTTTGGGAGTGTCTCTTCAACTCAGTGAAGGGGTTCATCCCATGGGATTAAAAAAAATGCTGAGTGATCTGGTTCTTTCTGTCTTCGGTGTGGGGCCGCAGTGGAGAGAGCAGGCTTGGGCCAGCAGGATGCGGAACTTTCCTGCGCCCGTTGTGTCCCCAGCAGCAACAGTGGGGTTTCCTCTCCCAGATTAAGACAGGGAAAAACACTGGAGCTGGTAAGCGTTGCCCAAGGCTGTCAGAGACGAGTCCCCAGTTCCTGTGTCTGCATCACACTGACACACTGACACAGCACTTCCACATCCTTTGCCTCCTTCAGTCTAACAGAGAATCCCCCCCACCCCCCACCCCCTGTAAGGGATGAGGGGACTGAAATGCAGGCACACGGCTGGGGTGCGGGGCCTGCCGGACGGGAACCCACACCGTCTGATCCGACTCTGTGCTCTTCGCTATGTGTTCGGGGTCCAAAAACTATGACCAGGTCAAACCCAGCCAGCCTCCTGATTTTACAAATGAAGCTTTGTCCGTCTGGCCCGTCCCTGCCCTCTCCCTGCAGGCACAGAAGTCAGCAGGGGCAAGAGATGTTGTATGGATCTCACGTCCCACACGATGTACTACTCAGTTGTCCTTTCCAGGAGAAGTGTGCCCACCCCCAGTGGCTTCTGAAGCCACGAGGTCCAAAGTCCTCTGTGGAGCCGCTGCGTTTTGGAGAGGAGGCCAGGGATTTGAGGGATCCCCTAGTCTCTCTGTTTGTCACCCCGAGTGCTGTGTAATCCTCAGGGTGTCAGTAGCATTTTGTTCCCATTTAGCAACTGGGACGGCCCGGCTCTTAGCTCTCAGAGATGTTCTGCCTTAACTGCTGCCGCCAGGAGTCACATGAGAGAAATCACTGGTGTTTCGCTGGTGCTCCCTGCCAGGAACGGAGCGGCTCAAGGGAGGAGGAACGTTTCGGAGAAGCGACGCTGACAGGCGTCAGCCGCTGTGTTTCCCCCGACAGGAAGTCTTGTGTCAGGGGCAGTGAGGTGGAGGAGTGATTCCCTATTCCGCGTGGCTCTGTTTCCAGACTGTGCGTCCATCTCCCTTCGGTGGTTTCCCTCTTCTCTCTCTGCCCTCTTCGCTTCATGGGTCTCCTCCCAGCCAGTGGCTCTTCCGTGTCTTCCCCGTAGTTCCAGGAGCCTCTCGTAGAAATGAGGGCGCCATTGAGGCATACCTGCTGGACCCGACACCAGAAGGGCCACTCTCCTTGTCACCCTATGCATCTAAAATTGTGCTAATAAAATTTTTTTTTAAAAAAGCAACATTGAAAAGCCATTCCCTAGAACTGTTTTGTTTTCTTGGATAATCTTTGGACCTCTCACTCTCCATTTCTAATAACTCGTTGTGTTGGCAGGTGCCGTTCCAGTTGGTAGGAGAAGCATTTCCTTAAATTCCTTCTCCCCAGAAGCATTCATGTTCCCTGTGGATGTAGAAAAGGTGAATGTATCTTCTTCTTCTTCTTCTTCTTTTTTTGTACCACAGCAAGTGTCAATCCTTTAGACAGTGCTATCATGGTTTAAATGTGGCAATTCCACTTGACGAGGCAAGGCCAGTAGGTTTCGCCCCAGCATGTGACGGACAGAGGGTGGGGGCTGCGGGACCCCCAAGCTGAGAAGGTTCTGAGGCAGAACCCGTGCTTCGCTGGAAAGGCTGCCACGGTGGAGGCGTGAGGTCAGCCTTCGGGCCTCCTCCAGCCTAGGGTCTTATCCCACGAGGAATTCAAAGCGGGTTGTCTGTCGACCGAAGTGGGCTAACCCTTATGTCTCTGGAAGATGTGGGTTGGACTCTATTCAGTGACCAGTGATAATTCAGTTAGAGGAACGTTTCCATTTCTCCGCCTTAACTCCCCTTAAATACAGCTTCCTGATTTCTGAACCTAAGACACCTCCATGGGAAGAAGCTGATTGTGTTTTAACTGACGCTCGCTGTTCCGCAGGAAAACGCGCACTTCCAGGCCGCCGATACGATCATCTCCGCCATGGAGAAGATGAAGTGGGACCTCCTGAGTGGACAGCACACGGAGAACTGTGGCCCAGACGACGCCAGTGAGTCACCTGGGGATGACAGCGGTGGCTCCGCAGTGGCCTCCTATACCCACGGACGGCAGGCGTCGGGGTCGTCCGCTTCCTCGGACAGTGGCTGTGAAGGCAAGTGGGTGGGTCAGAGACAGCTGCGCCGTCCTCTGCACGAACACCCACCTCCTCTGTCGAATCTGGAAGTACATCTTTAAATCCTTTGTCCAAAATGCCTTGAATAAGCTCTTCCATCCTCACCAGTTCTGCTGTTGGACTTGGGATCCACTAGCATGCTCCACTCAGCGGTGAAATGGATGTGTTTGTTACTGTTTGTCTCCCCCTTGGACTTCCTCCTGTGTTTCCTTCTGGCAGTGGCTGACCTTCCCCCTCTTCCTTTGTTGTCTATCACGTGCATGCTCCTAGCTCCTCCTCCTTTTCCAAGTGGTCCTCTTTCATCCGTCGCACAGACAAGGAGCCATGAGGTGCTGGGTGCTGGGCATCAACGGGCCACAGGTTGGGCTGACCCCCTGCAGGAGCACAGGCAGAGGGAGGCCAGGAGGCCGTGGGGGTCCCCAGGGGGCAGGCAGGGCTGGCACAGTGGTGGGGTACAGAGCAGGAGGGGCTCCAGGCGTCCATCCTGCAGGGGACAGGGGTCCCTGAGCTGAGAACTGAAGACAGGGCTGGTCATTTTCCTGCCGAGCTCCATCATCTCCGATCAGCCCCAGAACCTCCTCTTCCTGCATTCACTTCCTGGAGATTTTCCCTCGGTGGCATCTTCCCTCCATCCCCTGTCTGTTGGCCTCTCCAAGGTGTGTTTCCCGTCCTGCACCTCCCCTCTCACGCGTGCTCCCTGTGGCTGGGCCCTGGGGACCACGGCCACCTGGATGGCCCCCCAGGGCCTCTAACTTAACATGTCTGAACTAGTCATGTCTCTCACTCCTGAGCAGCCCCTTTCTGCGAAAAACAAAACAAAACAAACAAACCCCAAACCCGACCTTTTCAGGAGGAACTCAAATCCCTGTGGTACATGTGTAGCAGACGCCTGGCGTGAAACAGGTGTGTAATAAATTGCCGTGGAACACACTACCTGGCTCAGATTAAAAGAAAACTTTCTAGACTGTGTATAGAGCGTCCTCATTGGACCCCAGCAGTGGGGAACACGAAACTGACCGGTGTGGGGGCAGCTCCGGCCTCCGTCTGCTCTGGGGCTCTGCGGCCTCCCGTCGTCAGCTGCTGCTCCGCATGCAGCTGCTTCCTTCCCCTTCCCCGTCTGCTCAGCCTGGCCCCTCCCACTCACCCACACTCGAGCCCCGGCTTCATCTGGCATCTCCCTACCTGCTCTGCCAGGGCCCCGAGTCCAGCTCACCGGGAAGAACACCAAGTGGGGTGTGCTTTGGTCGGGTGTCCACAGCTGGTCAGCTGGCTGTGGGGCCGGCGAGGTGCACCAGCGGGGGCAGGGAACACATTTTGCTCCATCACTCCCTTGGAGGCCCCCCATGGGGAGAAGAGGCTGCTGGTTCATGTTCCAGCACGCTGCGTGACCTCTGACTCTTCCTGCTCCCCTGTGCCTGTTTGTAGTCAGCGCACGAATCCGTCCCCACTTCTCAGGAATAGTGGCATCCCCCATGCGTTCCCCACATCTGCCTTCTACCTGGACCACTCAGCAGCCTGCTGGTCTTCACCTGGATCGAACCGGCAACCTTGGCTAATCGGGACGATGCTCTAACCAACTGAGCTACCCAGCCGGGACTAACAACTGCATCCATTTCTATGTATATTCAGTGGGTACAGTTTTGTAATAATGATATACTCATACTGACATAAGAACAACAAAACATAGCTCCTTGCATTCTTAAAAAATTCTTGAAGCAGAACTTTAAAATTCTTTGTAAAGTAACCTCTCAGCCCCCTTTTCCCTAATCCCTGCACAGTTGGGTGAGGCAGGCTGCGTCCATGTTTTCCTGCTGGTGAAACCCCCTTCCCTCTCTCCCTCCAGGCTGTGCTGTGCTGCAGGTCAGCCCGGGGGCTACAGCTACAGCTGCCACCGACAACTTGGTGGAGGAGGGCTGTGCACGTGACTTGGAAGACTTCGTTATTGTAGGTAAGATGCAGGACCCCCCCTGAGGGGGCCAGACACCACCCTCCTGCCCCTCCCCCACCGTCAACGTGCCTCACAAGCAACACCACAGGGAGGAGGCATTCGGAGAAGTGTCTCCCCCAGTGAGAGGATGTCCCCAATGTGAAAAAATAAAGAAAAAGTTCTTTTGTTTCCAACGTCCTGGCAGGGAGCCTCTCCTCTCACGTGTAGAATGGAATGCAGAGGCAGACGCTCGTGGTGGGCTGATGTCTGTGTGACCTCACAGTTCTTTTGGTGGGGTTTCAGAGGAGTGTGTTTCCACATCCCATGCATGGTTACTAGCTGTAGTCTCCTGATAGACCCCCCAGAGACACCCCCCCCGAGCATGGCGGTGCTGCAGAATTGGTCCTTTCTGAAATGCAGGGAGCTGCCTGCCGTTCTTCTCAGAACCCTGACTGTGATTATGGGAAGCAGACTGAGTGACCTGGCTGTTCTATCTCTGATCTTCCCGCAGAGCTTGCAGAGTTCAGCGATCCCGCAGAAACCCGCGAGCGTTCCTGCCGCCCCTCGAAGAGGTACCGTGTCTCTCTGGCGTGTCCACCCGCACGCAGACCCCTGGACCAGCACCTCTGAGGCGCCCTGTGCGCCGGGCCTCTGGGAACCTCTCGGGCCCAGTTCAGCCACTTCCCATGACAGGGGTTGCCACGTAGAAATGAAACCAACACCACTCAAGTTTCTGCAGTATGTTGATAGTGTTTGAAAGACTTTGGGATACGTTCTTATTTTGTCCTCATGGATAGGCTGTGGGTGGTGGGGGGGTTTAAAGCCCCATTTTACAGGTAGAGAAGCTGAGGTTTGGACAGGGTATATGCCTCAGGGCCCGGTGCTGTGAAATAAGAGCGGTAGGGTTTGAACTCAGGTCTCCTCACTCTAAATCCAGCACTCCTTTCACCATTCCCCGCAGTCTCGGTCCCCCACCCCCCCGCCCCCTGGCCCAATAAATAAAGCTGCTCTGTGGAGCATGGCAGGGCCATGGTGAGGAAGCAAGATGCCTGTTGGTGCCGTGGTTGGTGCTGGTCTCTCACCACACCTCCTCTGCGTCTTCGGAGAGGAAAGGAGAGTCAAACCTGCAGAAGACACTTGTCCTCCTCGTGCATATATGCTTTAATTTTTTTTTTTTTGCATCGTTTACATTTCAGTGTGATTCATGAGCCAGACTTTAACTCTGCTGAGCTAATAGCCCAAGAATTGTACCAGGTGTTCCGGAGGTGCTGGGTGCTGTCGGACGTTCACCACCCGCTGGCAGTGCCGCTGAAGGCAGGGGGCTCGATCGTAAGTACCAGGGTAACCTGGCTCTCAGTGGAGAGCCCCTGAATCTGCATTTCACCTGCTGTTCGCTTCAGACACAGAGTGTTTCCTTTAGAGTCACTGGGAGTTGGGGGAGGGCTCCAAAGGCAGGATGAAACTCAACTCCACCAGTATTTATTATGCACCAGGGACTGTGCTCTGCGATTCCCATTTCAATCCTCGAATGTATCCTATGAGGTAGAGGCTATCGTCATGTTTATTTTAAGGTGTTCCAGACCCCAGCAGGGCTGGTCAATGTAGACCAGGAGTCGTGTCACAGGCTGCCTAATTTCTTTTCTGTCCTTACCTGAGGGTACGTGTACTGATTTGAGAGAGAGAGACGGAGAGAAACATTGATGTGAGAGAGAAACATCAATCGGGTTGCTTCCTGTACGCGCCCCAACTAGGTGTACCCTAACCTGCAACCCTGGCAAGTGCCCTGACCGGGAATCAAACCCCGTGACCTTTTTTTGGTGCATTGGATGATGCTCCAACCAACCGAGCCACCCGGCCAGGACCAGGTGGCCTCATTCAAAAATCCAGTTCCCTGTCGAACTCTGCCCTTGGACTGCATGCCACTCGTTGGGGACGGAGAACTCGGTGCAAAGGCTAAAATAGAAACAGGCCCCCTTAACCCAATAAATTCAATATAAACAAGTGAATGAATGAATGAAATAGAGG
>PVIA01014846.1:0-25155 GCA_004024845.1 Tonatia bakeri | reverse complement strand
TAATGCAGTGTCTTTGACTATACCCTGCTTCTTTCTTTGTTTTGTTGTTTAGGTTCCTGTTAAAGGTGAAATCATATGGTATTTATCTTTCACTGCCTGGCTTATTTCACTTAGCATAATGCTTTCCTGTTGCATCCATGATGTTGCAAAGGGTAGGAACTCCTTCTTTCTTTCTGCAGCATAGAATTCCATTGTGTAAATGTACCATAGTTTTTTGATCCATTCATTTACTGATGGGCACATGATCTCTATTTCTATGGTTCCGTTCCTGTTCTAGTTGTTTGATTAGTTCATTTTTATTTTTGTTTTAGGTGTGGTTGTTAATAATTGTAAGTTTGCTGTCGTTTTACTGTGCAGGTTTTTTTATCTTCTTTTTCTTAGATAAGTCCCTTTAACATTTCATATAATAAGGGCTTGGTGATGATGGACTCCTTCAACTTGACCTTATCTGAGAAGCACTTTCTCTGCCCTTCCATTCTAAATGAAAGCTTTGCTGGATAGAGCAATCTGGGATGTAGGTCCTTGCCTTTCATGACTTGGAATACTTCTTGCCAGCCCCTTCTTGTCTGTAAGGTCTCTTTTGAGAAATCAGCTGACAGTCTGATGGAAACTCCTTTGTAGGTGACTGTCTCCTTGTCTCTTGCTGCTTCTAGGATTCTCTCCTTCATTTTTACCTTGGCTAATGTAATTATGATGTGCCTTGGTATGTTCCTCCTTGGGTCCAACCTCTTTGGGACTCTCTGAGCTTCCTGGACTTCCTGGAAGTCTATTTCCTTTGCCAGATTGGGGAAGTTCTCCTTTATTATTTGTTCAAATAACTTTTCCACTTGCTGTTTTTCCTCTTCCTCTTCTGGTACCCCTATAATTTGAATGTTGGAATGTTTAAAGTTGTCCTGGAGGTTCCTAACCCTCTCCTCATTTTTTTTGAATTCTTGTTTCTTCATTCTTTTCTGGTTGTTTGCTTTTTTTCTTCCTTCTGGTCCACTCCATTGATTTGAGTACCAGTTTCTGTCCCATCACTATTGGTTCCCTGTGTATTTTCCTTCATTTCTCTTATCATAGCCTGTATTTGTTCATCTAATTTGTAACCAAAATCCACCAATTTTGTGAGCATCCTGATCACCAGTGCTTTGAACTGTGCATCTGCTAGATTGGCTAGTTCTAGGTAGCTTAAAAAAATTGGCTCTGGGTCTTTTAAATTCATTTGAGCCATCTTTTTTAATATATATATATATATATATTTCCTTTGGTCTGGTTGCGCCTGTTACGTATGAGGGGCGGAGCCTTAGGTGTTCACCAGGGTGGGGTACTCCAGTCACTGGGTTGTGACGTTGTATGTGGGTATGGGGTCTGAGAGGGAACAATGGCATTTGCTCCGCTCTCCGTGGGACCTCAGTTCCTTCTGCTGCTTCCTCCGAGCAAGCTGGGCCCCTCTGGTGCCAATTCCCATGTGGGTGGTCTTGTGCACATTGTGGGTTTCTCCAAGGACCTCTCCTGTGAGGCTGGGTGTCTCTCTGTACACCTCAACTCCCACAGGTTTCCTCAATCAGTTTCCCGAGGCTCTATTTCCCCGTGCTGGGATCCTGGGCTGCGCATAGTGCTTTGCTTTACAATAGCAGCCTCACTGGGTATGCCAGCTGCCATCCCTCGGCCAGGGTCTGCCAGCTGCAGTATTGTGCACCCTGGATGCCTTACACGCCACCGGATGCCTTATGCACCCAGTCCCAATTCTTTCTGCTTTCTGTGCCAAGACCTGCGCCCAGCTGCCCAACTCTTCGCCTCCTACCAGTCTGGATGAACAGGTCTATTTCAACTTCTTGGTTGTCCGACTTCCATTCAGATCAATTTTCTGTCATTTCTGGATGTTTTTCTATTTCTAAATTGTTGTTTGCCCTAAATTGGTTGTGTGTAGAGGCATGGTGCATCCACCTATGCCTCCATCTTGGCCAAAAGTCATGATCTTATCTCTGTTAATTGTATTCTTTGCTTTACAGAAAGTCTTTAGTTTGATGTAGTCCCACTTGTCTATTTTTGCTCTTGTTGCCTATGCCTTTGGTGTCATATTCATGAAATCATTGCCAATACTAATGTCATAAAGTTTTCCCCTCTTTTTTCTCCTAGGAGTTTTATAGTTTCAGGTCTTACCTTTAAGACTTTAATCCATTTTGAGTTGATTTTTGTTTATAGTCTAAGATAAAAATCTATTTTCATTCATTTGCATGTGAATATCCAGTTTTCTCAACACAAGTCTTTTGACCCTTGTCAAAGATCAGTTGATTACATATGCATGGGTTTGTCTGAGCTTTTCATTCTGTGTCATCAGACTGTATGTTTATCTTTATGCCATATCATACTGTCTTAATTATTGTAGTTTTGTAATATATTTTGAAATAAGGACTTGTGATGCTTCTAGCTTTGTTCTTCTTAAGATTATTTTGGCTATGTGGGGGTATTTTGTGATGTCATATGAATTTTAGGATTGTTTTTTCTATTTATGCAAGAAATACCATTGGCATGTTTTAAAAAATTACAGATTACATTCAGCATTATCTTGTATTAGTTTCAGTTATACAGCACAATGACACTGCTCAAAAAGTGCTCCCCCCAATAGTTTCAGCCCCATCTTGCACCATACATAATTATTACAGTATTATTGACTGTATTCCTTATGCTGTACTTTATATTCCTGTGACTATTTTGTAAGGAGCAATTTGTACTTCTTAGTCACTTTACTTTTTTTCACCCAATACCTCAACCTCCTTCCCTTCTGGTCACTATCTGTCTGGTCTTTGTGTCTATGAGTCTGTTTAAGTTTTGTTTGTTTGTTTTGTTTTGTTCTTTAGATTCCACATATAAGTGAAATTATATACCATTGACATTTTGATAGAGATTGCTTTGAATCCATAGATCACTTTGGGCAGTATGGACATTTTAACAGTATTGAGTCTTCCAATTGATGAACACAGGATGGTTTGCCATTTGTTTGTGCGCTTTTAAATTAATTTCATCAATATTTTCAGTGCGCACATCTTTTACCTCTTTAGTTAAGTTTATTCTTAAGTATTTTATTCCTAAGTAATTTTTATGTTATTGTAAATGGAATTGTTTTCCTAATTTTCTTTTTCAGATAGTTCATTGTTAGTGTATAGAAATACTATAAGTTTTTGTGTGTTGATGTTTTATCCTGAAACTTTACTGAATTTATTAGTTCAGTTTTGTGGTGGAATCTTTAGCATTTTTTATGTAGATCATATCATCTGCAAACAAAGACATTTTTCCTTCCTCCTTTCTTATTTAGATGCCTTTTATATCTTTTTAATGCCTAACTGTTCTGGCAAAACTTCCAATACTATGTTGAATAGAAGGGGCATTGGAAAGTGTGGGCATTCTTGCCTTGTTCCTGATCTCAGAGGAAAAACTTTCTGCTTTTCACTGTTGAGTATTATGTTAGCTGAGGCTTATCACATATGGTATTATTATGTTGTGATAATTTCCTTCTATTCCTAGTTTACTGAGAGTTTTTATCATGAAAGGGCATTGAATTCATTCCAACATTTTTTTTCTACATCTATTATGATAATCATGTGATTTTTCTTCTTCATTCTGTTAATGTGGTGTATCACATTAATTTATTTTCATATGTTAAACGATCTTTGCATCCTTGGAATAAATCCCACTTGGTCATGGTGTAAATGATCCTTTTAATTTGCTGTTGAATTTTGCCTGCTAGTATTATGATGGCATTTTAAACCAAAGGTTTATTTAATTAAAAATATACACAATATTTAAAAATAAAAAATAGCAATGATATTGATGTCTCTCTTATCTCTGACTCACAAAGTCTCTGAGGGTAAGCAATAAGAAGGAAAAGAAAGTTGAAAGAAAACTCAAACAAATAGACATGGATTGTTGTTCTTACTCATTTGTTAATTAGGGCCTTGACTTCAGTGGGTCCCATAGCCTCTTTCAATCTTAGTTTCCCAATCTATTGAAAGATGAATGTATTATGTATTTTATTAAATTTTTACCCTAAAAAGCTAGTTGCTTTTGCAATTATCACTTAATGTAAAGTAATTCATGCAAAAGATAAAGACAAAACAAACAAACAAAACAAAGGGATATATATGACCTACAGCAAGGTTTCCTTCTATCTGGAGCCTCAGCTATCCCATTCCCCATAGTCAACTGCAGCTAACACTTTCTTTCTTAAAAATATATTTTATTGATTATGCTATTACAGTTGTCCTAATTTTCCTCCTTTGCCCCCTCCACCCAGACCCCCCCCCCAATTCCTTATGGCAATCCCCACCTTTAGTTCATGTCCATGGGTCATGCATATATTTTGGGTTCTTTATTATCTATGCTATTCTTAACATCCTGTCTATTCTGTACCTACCATTTATGCTTCTTATTCCCTGTACCTCTTCCCCCATCATCCCCCCACCCACTCCCCACTGATAACTCTTCATGTGATCTCCATTTCTGTGATCCTTTTCCTGTTCTAGTTGTTTGCTTAGTTCATTTTTGTTTTAGGTTTGGTTGTTGACAGTTGTGAGTTTGTTGTCATTTTACCATTTGTATTACTGATCATCTTCTTTTTCTTAGATAAGTCCCTTTAACATTTCATAAAATAAGGCCTTGGTGATGATGGACTCCTTCAACTTGACCTTATCTGAGAAGCACTTTCTCTGCCCTTCCATTCTAAATGAAAGCTTTGCTGGATAGAGCAATCTTGGATGTAGGTCCTTGCCTTTCATGACTTGGAATACTTCTTGCCAGCCCCTTCTTGTCTGTAAGGTCTCTTTTGAGAAATCAGCTGACAGTCTGATGGAAACTCCTTTGTAGGTTACTGTCTCCTTGTCTCTTGCTGCTTCTAGGATTCTCTCCTTCATTTTTACCTTGGCTAATGTAATTATGATGTGCCTTGGCGTGTTCCTCTTTGGGTCCAACTTCTTTGGGACTCTCTGAGCCTCCTGGACTTCCTGGAAGTCTATTTCCTTTGCCAGATTAGGGAAGTTCTCTTTCATTATATTTCCAAATAAGTTTTCAGTTTCTTGCTCTTCCTCTTCTCCTTCTATAACCCCTATGATTCAGATGTTGGAATGTTTAAAGTTGTCCTGGAGGTTCCTAACCCTCTCCTCATTTTTTGAATTCTTGTTCCTTCATGCTGTTCTGGTTGAATGTTTATTTCTTCCTTTTGTTCTAAATCATTGTTTTGAGTCCTTGTTTCATTCTCTTCACTGTTGGTTCCCTGTGTATTTGGCTTTATTTCACTTTGCATAGTTTTCACTTTTTCTTCTATTTTGTATCCATACTCAATCATTTCTGTGAGCATCCCAATTGCCAGTGTTTTGAACTGTGCATCTGATAAGGTGTCTCTCTCACAGTTGCTTAGTTCTTTTTCGGGAGTTTTGATCTGTTCTTTCACTTGGACCATTTTTCTTTGTCTCAGCACATCTGTTACATTGTAAAGTACAGAACCTTAGGTATTTGCAAGGGCAAGGCAACCCAGGTCATTGTGTTGTAGTGCTGTATATGTGGGAGCAGTGTGAGAGTGAACAATGCTGCTTGTGCAGCTCTTGCCCAGCTTTCAGTCACTTCCCCTGCTATCCACAATCAAATTAGACCTTTCTGGTGCTGATTTCTGGGTGGGTGGGCTTGTGTACACTTTAGGATCCTGTGGGTTTCTCCAATAAACTCTCCTGTGAGACTGGGGGTTTCTCCTGCCACCACAATCCCCACAGGTTTTTATAGCCAGAGGTTTTGAGGCTTTAGTTTCCCATACTGGAACCTTGGGGGTTGTGTTGTCTATCTTGCTCCCCGGGTGTTCCTCCCAGTTTATCCACATGCAACTGTGGGTCTGCCTGGTCCATCAGCTACTGCTTTGCTATGTGTTGGCTCTTTCCCAGCTGCCCATTTCCACCCCTCCTACCTACCAGTCTGGATGATTGTTTCTTCTTTAACTCCTTGGTTGTTGGACATCCATACAGTTCAATTTTCTGGCAGTTCTGGTTGGTTTTTTTTTTGTTGTTGTTTGTTTCTTTTAAAATTTGTTGTTGTCCTTCTCTTTGGTCTGTGAGGAAGCAAAGCATATCTACCTATACCTCTATTTTGGCCAGAGGTTCTATTACAAAATCTTTTATTATAAAATCATAAGCATGTAAGTCTGTAACATAACAATATCACACTCAAGCTTACCATATGACATTTTAGTTGGCATGTTCAAATTAAAAGTATAAATTATTACATGCATATTATTTTTCTACTAACCACACTGAAGCAAGCTTTACCTCTGCTGGATATACACAGTGTATACATATGTGTGTGTGTGTGTGTGTGTGTGTGTGTGTGTATTCTCCTTATTCTATGTTTTTGTTGTAAACTCTGGGGTTTTTTGTATGAATTCCTATTTGTCACAGAGACTTTGGAGTTATTTCTTTCTGTAGCAAAACTCACTTCACCTTGGCTGATGCAGCTATAAGTAGAAGAATCAGAGTTTAACCTAGTCTATTCTGCTTCCAAAATCTGTACTCTTTTAATTATAATACAAGGGTTCCCAGATGACCAGTATATGTTCCATAGTAATGAAAGATAGTATCTCATTATCTCATTAGTTCATTCAGGGAAGTATTTGATCACCACTCTTGGGAGCTCTTATAGATGGGATTGATAAGTCAAATAGCAAAATCATCTCTTACAACTGTAGTATTCTATGATTTCCTGATTTTGTAATAGGCTATAAAACCCAAGTAAAAAATTAGAGTGTGTGTATATTCTTTATTTTCCTCTTTTTTAAGCCTAAGGCATATCCACTCTATATGCATCCTTTTCTGTTCCATCTCAATTGGTCTGTATAAAACATAAAGATTCTTCTTTCTTTCCTAACAGCAGTGAAGCTTGGCACTAAGTCACACTGACCTATTAGCTTTTATTCCTAATGACTTCCCCAAGGGGAAAAAAAACATTTACATTTCAGTTCATTCTTTTCTAGTGCATAATACATTCTTAGGTTATTTACAATTGTCGGGGTTTGTACCTTTCTATAGGTTCTCCAAGGTTAGTGCTATCCCAAAATATCATTTCTACATTTTATGTCAAAATGGAGACATGGAATAATTTTTGACTTGGGATCTCCTCATCACTATTATCACATTGTGCCATCATTAAAGCAGATATTATCTTAAGTGAGACCTCGTTGGAGCTAACATGTGCTGAAAATCAATAAAAATATTTATTATATTTGTATGCTCTTATGATTTAAATATTCTTATATTTTTTAAAGATTTTATTTATTTACTTTAGAGAAGGGAAGAGAGAGAGAAAGAGAGCGAGAGAAACATTGATATGTGGTTGCCTCTCATGCCCCCTACCAGGGATCTGGCCTGCAACCCAGGCATGTGCCCCTTTGGTTCACAGGCCAGCACTCAATCAACTGAGCCACACCAGGCAGAGCCAGATTGCCTTTTAATGTAATTAGGGTCATCAAGGTACTATGTTTGTGCTTAGGAATGTAATTATGCATCAGTCTAAGTATGTTCTATGCACTTGTTGGTAAAGATGCTCTGAAAAAAAATAAATTGCATGGTTAAGTTGCAAATACCTGCTCTCCACAGCTTCAAAGGGATAGGTTAGTACATGAGTGTAAAAAGTATTGAAAAGACCTGTTAAAAAGACACCACTTTAGCTTTCCCAAATGTATTTACTAAAAGAATCTTTTTTTGTTTTGTTTAGTTTTAAACAATGCCTATTCAAACAGACCAAGGAACAAATCTGGCAATTATTATATTAAATAAAAAGTAGTCTCTAAACATATCAAGTTCAAGTGTATATAAATGTGGAAAAAGTGGTGGGCTCAGCATGGAAATTCTTTCTGTTTTCTATTTGTATTACTTTGAACAACCTACTGATCCTTTCTTCTGAGCCTCAGTTTCATCTTCTATAAAATGGAAATAAAAACATTGAGTGAAATAAGGTATGCTATTCCTAGGAAAGCAGTAGATCTTAGCAGTTAAAGGGATAGATTCTGGAGCCACAGCCCCTTGGGTTTTAATCCTGGTTCTACTGCTACTTATATGTGTAATGCTGAGCAAGTTGCTTAAACTTACTTTTCTGTCTGTTTTCTCATTTGTAAAATAGGAGAATTATACCAATTAACAAAAAGGTTTTCTGTGAACATTAAATGGCATTAAAGTACTTCAAGTGAGCACTCCACTAAACATAAGCTATTATATTTTAGTTTAACCAAATCCATGAGTTGATGTGATTGCACAATAAATGAAAGTTAAATTTTAAGAAGATTAAACATATTAGCAAAAGGGCTGGAGTCTGTACAAAATTTAGGGGTGGGGGAAGTAGAAGGAGAATCCAAGGCAGGATTATTCCATTTTTACTCAGTAAACTTGTAGCTGGTTGCTTTGATCAATGTCCAAAAAAATTATTTTCTCCTAGCACATCAGTTGGGCACAGTTGAAGGCTTTAAAAAAAATTCTCCAGCTATTTACCTTTTGCTTAACTCTGCATTTACAAAATAATTCTCTCTTAGACTTTCCAAGAAACATTCTTATAGGGGAGAGACACAGGTTAGGATAACTTCCTCTTCAAAACTTCTACTAGTTCCTACGGTATGTTTTAATATTTATAGTTATATAATTCCAAAAGAGATGTACTATGAAGAAACTCATAGTAAAAGTACCTCCTCAAAGGATGGCTTAAGTAAATCTCAAGAGGAGCTCGAAAACCAAAGAGAGATGGGAGTGGGGAGATAATTGTAGTGGGAAAAGGGGAAGATATAATTTTTGTAATTGTTCACTAACTTTAGCTCTGAAGTCATTAAGATCTGAATTCCACTTACTTTTCAAACCCAGTCACTCCATTCCAAATTTTAATCACCAATGTTACACCTTTAGAATTATACTGGCCATTCATTTCTTTAGAATCTTCTTTAATGGTGGTATCCTTTGTTCCTTAAAGCCCAGTGTTTAAATCTTTAAATCCTCAATCCTTGCTGGTAATTCTAAAATGAACTATTATACGTTCAATGGTTTACATACATGACCACACACACACACACACACACACACACACACACACACACACAATTTCCCCCCTCTGTATATGCTACTGGACCTGATCTCCTTCCTAGATCAGTGTGTCTGATTATCGTTGCTGTTGGATCTTCTCAGCTCTCCCCAACCCACTATACTTCAAAGCAGCATTTGATAGAGTTGACCACTCCATTGTTTCCTGTCTTGGCTTCTGCATAAATATCTTCCTGATTTTCCTTTCTACCTCATTAACAGCTTTTCAGTCTATGTTAATTCCCTCTTCCCTTCTAGATTTCTATATATTGGGGTTGCTCAGCATTCTGTTCTAGGATGATCATTCTCCACCTCTCTAAGAGTAAAACCCAAAGTACTAATTCTGACCTACAAGATCCTACATGATTTACACTCTCCACTCTCTTTCTGACCAGGTTGCCCCATTTCTATCCTTTTTACATCAATGATATTTGAAATATTAATTACTACTTATTGCCTCCACTTTTTCTCTTCCCATTTTGTCTTGAATTCAGTATAATCACGCTTTCATTCAAACCCCACCACTCCACTCTACTAACAGCTGTTGTTAAGTTCACAAGTGACTTCCCAGTTGCCAAATATAAAGATCAGTGTTCAGTTATCCCCTTAACTGACCTGTCCATGACATTTGAAAAGTTGATTGCTCCCTCCTTGATTCTAATTTTTGTTGTTTCTCCTACCTTACTGGCCTCTCTTGCTGTTTGCTTAGATTTTCTCCATCCTGCTGACAACTAAACATTATGATGACCCAGGGATTAGTCAAGGATTTATTTTTATTCTCTTTGGTTAAGGTGGTTCTATCCAGTAAATCTCATCAATGTACTGATGACTTCTACATTTTTACCTCTTTTTCAGAATTCTTACCTGAACTGCAGATTTATATACTTAGCTGCCAGCTATACACTAATAAGCATTCCAAACTTAACGTGGTGCCATGTCTAGCACCAAAGTACTGATACCCCAGCCTGAAGCTTATTTCTCCTACAGTCTTCATCTCAGTAAATGACAATGTTGTTGAGTTGTTTAAACCAAATGCTTTAGAATCAGCTTTGTGTGTTTTTCTATCTCACACTCCATAACCAATATTCCAGTCAATCTGACCAGTTTTACCTTCAAAAAATAGATAAAACTCAAATCAGAACAAAACCAAAAACAGAACCATACCATCTCTAATGTTTTCACTTTAGTGCAAGCCATCATGATCTCTTGCTTAGATAACTTCAAGTGTCTTCTAATCAGTCTGCTGGCTTCCACTCTTTCTTCTCTATGAACTATTTTCTACACAGCAGAGTTATCCTGTTAAAACGTGTCAGACCATGTCACTCCTCTACTAATAAACCATCCAATGGAGTTTATATCATTCAGCGAAAAAGCCAAAGTCCTTACACTAGCTTCTAAAGCTCTTCAGAATCGAGTCCCTGGTTTCTCTGACCTAATCTTATATCTACCCTTCCTCTTGCTCACTCTCCCCAAGTCACTTGCCTTCTTGCTGTTCTTTGAATATGAAAATATTAAGCAGGCTCCTGCTTTATGACTTTTTCACTTGCTATTCCTTCTGACTGGAATACTCTTCACCCAGATAGATAGTCATATTTCCCACTTCATTTTGTTCACTTCTCTATTCATGTATCATCTTCTAAGAGAGACTACCTCTGACCACTTTACATTGAAAGGATCCAGTTACTCTCTAACCCTATTATGCTGGTTCATTTTTCTTCATACTATTTAGCACCAACTGAAGAATTATGTTTGTTTATTGTCTGTCACATCTAACTAGAATATAAGTTTATGAATACAGGTCTGCCACTGTTTCACTCACTGATTCCTCAGTACCTAAAATTTGACCTGGTATATCATTGGTGCTCAATAACTATTAAGTCAATGCATGAAAAGAGCTTTGTCTTTAACTCTATCATGGAGTTCACAGATTCAAATACTTTCACTGATACTTCAAATATAATAATTCAATTCATTCATTCATTCATTCCAGTATTTCTTGAGCCAGGCACAGGGGCCTCAATGACAAAAAATAGAGTGATTCTAGTTCTCATGAAGTTTGATCAGCTTTTTACTTTCTTTTCCCCATTGTCCAACCCCTGCCACCACTCCCATTGAAATGTGTTTCTTCTGTGTTTTATATCTTAATAAAATGCTATTGCTCACTACATAATCAGCCTAGCTAAAACATTAGCAGTAATTTTGACTCTTTTCTCCTATATCCCCAAATCCAATCACTTACCACATCTAGTCAATTTTATCTAGCTGTATTTCTTAGACCTATCATTTCTGTTTCAATTGTACTGTCAAATAAGTTTTACTTTCTCTGGCCTCACCACCACTGACTAACTTCTTAGGCCATCATCATGTTTAACTTAAAAACTAAATGAATGAAGTTCTCTACCTTCTCTCCTGCTCCCTTCCATTCCAATCTATTTTCTGCACTGTTGCCCAAGTTATCATTCTCAAGTACAAATTATGATCATGCCACTCCTCTGCTTGCAACCCTTTCGTGGCTCTCCATTGCCCACAGGACAAAATTTAAGTGCCTTAACATGGTCTTTAAGACCTTAAATGATCCAGTCCCTACTGATCTTTCCAGCTTTATGTTCTAGTATTATTTAAGCCCAGATCATATGAGACCTTTGAGATCTTTCTAGTCCTACTTGTGCCCCTGTAGGAGCATTTAGACCAGCAGCATAACCTGATTATGCTGTTAGAGAGAGTAGTATGTCCAGCAGCTTGGCTGTCTGTCTTTTCACTGGAGTGTTAGCTCTAGATACTATGTAATTTCAAATATCTCCCCTGATGAAATTACTCTCTTCCTTCCCTGAACTCCCACTATATTCCATCTGTTTCTTCCCTTGGACACCTTTTATTACAGGTAGTTCTACACTGCTATCACCACCTCTAGTCTGAGAACTCCTAGAGGATAGGACTATGTACTTCTTGCCTTAGTCAGCTCTCCAACCTATGCACCACTGGGCCTGTTGGCCTGCACTCAGTTGCAAAGCACTCAATTAATGCTTGTTGAAGGAATTAATTTTACTTAAGAACATTTTAACTTATATTGCATTTCTAGCATACATTTTCCCTTTAATGATATGGTTGCATCATTTTAAAATGCTGTCATAATATTTATCTGTTAGCTTTTGGTACTCTTGCTTTTCTAAATTTGTTAATAAAATCATCAGAAAACACTTACTAAAATTCTTACAGAAAGCTGAGTTTTTTATTATGTGATGGGCTTGATTTATTATGTTTAAACTAAGTGAATATACATTTGATCCTTAATTCACTGTGTCTTCTTTTCTGTTTATCTGTATCAAACATTATTTTTATGACTGATTTCATTATCAGTTGAACTAGCTCAGTAGTTGACCTTAGTCAGTTAAGAGAGACAAAATGATACTATTTTCAAGCATTTAGGTCAAAAATAAAGAAAAAATTAATTAACCATACTTTGAATTAGCTTTTTGAGATTTGAGGATATTTATTTTTTTTCAATAGATTTGTTTTGGTAATGTCAGTAACAAAATAATTTGATTTTTAAAATTATCTAATTTGAAGACATGTGTGAAGTCATACAGAAACAGCCAAATGCAGCCTCTGTTGGTTATATTTTTAGTTTAATGATGTGCACCAATTCTGAGTATCTGTCCAATAATTCTTAGGCACAAGTTATGATTCTACTTTGCTAATCGTATTTAGCTCTGTACGTAGCTCAACAAGAGTCTTAGGTAAGTCTTATGAGCTATAGAAGCTGAGAGTGAGCTGGATCAGAAATACTGGATATGGATTATTTTTATAAAATGCACACTTTGACCTCTTAAGTTATGCCAAATGACAATGTTCTTTTGGACACATTGAAAAGATCTAGTCTCCTCAATATTTAACTTATTAAGGAAGGGCTGTAATTTATGTGAATTAAGTTGACTACATTTATTATAAGATTTGACACATTTCTACTTTCATTTTAAAAAGAATATTTGGATAAAAAATGTGGAAAATTAGATACATGAAAACACATTGTCTCAGCAGGAACCATGATCATTACCAGCTGTCAAGGGATATGTTGAAATATTTAACAAGCTAAATTGAGCTGTAAAGACATAGCATACCTTTATATAACAATTTATCTGGATTTGACTCTTTGATCTTACTCAAGTGCAGCATGAGCAAACAAAACAAGAGAGGAACAGAATATATGGAAGAAAGAACACCAATTCAGGAGACAAGACACTTTGCTTAATCACTTATTTGTTGCCTGACTTTGGGCAAGTCACTCTTTCATGCTAAATTTTCATTTTCCTACCTGTATAATCAGAAGATTGGAATAGATCAGGGATTTCTGATTGCCTGGTAACTCATGCCTATTTCATGCCCTTAAAATTTAGTTCAGGTCCAGTTAGTTCAATCCAATAATACTGAAGGACAGCTACAGCAGCATAATATAATATAATATAATGTAATATAATATAATATAATATTACAAATAATCAGATAGACAAGAATTTGACTGAAGGCTCTCTACTTACTATCTACATGACCTTAAATAAATTGACTCATTTTTCCAAACTTTAGTTTTCTATTGGTAAAAAGGGGATGGTAATAGTTAGTATTTTTCATAAGTGTTGTCAAAATTAAATGAGGTAATGTGTATTGTCAGTTATTCTATTTGTTGCGTGAGGCACTGTTTGAGAATACAAATATGTATCTTACCTTGCTTATTCCTACCCTAAGAAGAGAAAAATATCAAGTAAACAATGAACTTAGATGCAATGCAGTCTGGAACCCAAATAGACTTATAAACCAAGTGATTTGAGAATCACAAAGACCAAGAGGGCAATTTCAACTTGGAGAATCTGAGAAAGACAGATGTATCCCTTCAATGATAATTTACTAAGAGCCTACTTTGTGCAGAGCATGTGAGTAAGAAGGTGGATACAAACAAACACCTGCATTTCAAGTGTTCACAAAACCGGTGAAGTGATTCTTAAACTTTTTTGCTTCATAGATTGCTTTATAAAGCTGATGAATGTAAGAACTCTATCACCAGAAGTATGGCCACTTAATTTTGCATTCAAGTTTGGAGAGTTCAAGAACCCTGTGGAAGTTCATTCTTATACCACTTGGGTCCTCGGACTCCAGATTTCAAATTCATTTCATTGAAGGTTTTCTAAAAGAGGTGACACTGGAGATTATGTGAATAATGCCTAGAATTTTAAATGGTGTAGAAGAACGATCTCCTTGGTCTTTGAACACATCCTCTGCAATTTCATAGCACATATTGGTCACTTGCTTCTGCACATTTGTTGGATCAGGACAAAATGCCTATTTTCTGTTTTTGCTGCTTTACTTTACACTTGTTACCTGCATGTTCCCTGGCTACTGAATCCAAGGCACAATTCATGGACTTCTGCTAGCTTAGTCTGCCACCCTCCATGCAGGCATACATGCCCCTATACCTGGTCCCTAGTATTCACTGCTGCCAATGTCTTCATTCTCCAACCTTGCTTCTTATGCTGTCTCTCTTATCCACTGTCAGAAAAAGGCCCAATGGAGCAAGGGAACATATATAGTAAAGAGGTATTTGTGAGCAAAAGGCCTTTCTAAGATCTAATATTTACTCTAAAAAAGAGCAGCCTGGCTTATTAGTTTTTCTTTTTCACTGCTCTGGTTGTTGTCTTTTGATTTAATCTCATATCTATATACAAATTTATGCTTCACAGAGTAGACTAACTGCAGTAATCAATGACTCCCAAACCTCAGTGAGTTACCCCAGTAAAGTTTATTTCTTGTGCACCTTTTTGTCCAATGCAGGGAGACAGAGAGGAGGCTGAGCTCTAAGCGGTTGTTTGGGTCTAAAGCTGACCATGTACTATGCATGGTTCTCAAGATTGCTCTGAGAATGGACATCTAGATGACAAAAAGGAAAGAGAGAGTCAGTAGTGCTGGTGCTGGGGAGTCTGGAGGGAAGTAACATACATCATCTTCCATGGGCCAGAACATGTCCACTTGGCCCCACCAAATATAACCAGGAGACTAAGAAAGTCAGTCTAGTTGTGTGTTCATGAGGAAAGTGAAAATAATTTAGTGAACACATAATATCATCGGTGCAATGCATAGCCATTATCTAATCTGAAGCGCCTAAAAATCCTAGGAAGTACATGTCAAGGATCAGTGTCCTTTGTTTGCAGATGAGGGAACAGGATCTGAGAGATGAAGTGATTTGCGCAAAGCCACCAAGCTGATAAATGGCAGAATCTAAAGTCAAACTCATGCCATCAGCTCCAATACTCAAACTCCATTTATACATCGTGACCTGTGGGTTACAATAAAATATAATCCCCGAGTGTCTGAGGAAGAGCTCTTAGGGTGAATTATATCTAAGTGAAATCTGTGGACAATTTACATGAGAAAAGCTTGAAGAAGCTCATTAAAGTGCAGATTCCTTGATTCCAACCTATACCTACCCAGCATCTGCATGATTCAGCATCTGGAGGGTGAGGCAAAGAATTTCCTAAGGATTCTTTTGTGCATGATATAGTTTGAGAACTCTCTGTTTTAGGACTTTACTTGATTCTCACCTACATGTTTAAAACAAATTAAAGATTCTTATAGAAAATTGCTTTTTCACTAGTTTATAATCTGGTCTCTGCTGAAAGACCTCTATACTGACATTGGTGATAAAAGATTCAGTTGTATTTTAATGTTTAAAGACAAATGGGTTTCTTTCTAAAAATAAGCAAGTGGGGGTCAGAGAGGGCAAAGGTCTATAGCAAAATTATCCTTCAGTTAGAGAAGTACTTAACAAAACTCTGGCTATCTCTATTGGCAAAGTGACTATACCTGAAGCAAATTCTATGGTAATTCAGGTAAAAAATAATCTTACTTTGTCTTGAATTTAGAGCTTTATGTACAATTCTGAGATAATACCTTAAATTGAAGATAATTTTAGAATCAATTTAGAGTATAAGTTTTTTCCCCTGTCGTGTTGCCTAAATATCAAATATAGATTTTGTTGCATGCCTGGCACAAATACTGCATGGTCTATGACATCAGGGGTATAAATGTTTCATAATTAAGAAACAGATACAGCAATCACCCATCTAGTTTAATAAGCTTCTGAATTCATACTTTTTCATTCCACTCCTAAAATTTGAGAATGCTAATAAGCCTCTTAATTATATTTTATAATATTTCATTTTAATGTAAAAATTATATATACTATTTTACTTCCATGTGGAAATCACTATTAATTTAAGGAATGTTCTGTAAGCTACTTAAAAAGTGTTATTTAGGTAGTCAAAATGTTTCCTTTTCTCTCTACAAGGTGGTTTTAGACACTAATTGTATGAATTCCAACTTAGACTTAAAATATTCTTCTAGTAACTATAATTTAGTGTGAAATATTTATACTCTTTAGAAGAACCATGCATAGAGACATGCTGAATCATAAAATAGTAGATATTACTTAGGGCAGCAGCAATCATTGTTATGTTTCTTTGAATGGTCCTATCTTCTGTTTTAGTAGATGTAGGTGAGTTGTTGGTCGAATTATGGTCACACTGGGGGTGAGCAGGGCTCTTGGGAAAGAAGTAGATGATTGGACATCTTGATCTTCAGAGAACTGAGACCAGAGTTTAACTGAACTTGAAAGTTAAAACCCCAGTTTTCTGCCTGCCTCTGCCTGTCATGAATGAAGTGGTAGTGTTTTGAACTAGACTCTAACAGGCTGATGGTTATAAAAGGTGCTTGGAGTTGGCCTTCATTATTTCAGAGCCAGCATTTGGGATTAGCAGTTCTGCACATGCAGCTTTACTCTTTGTTTTAGAGCAATTGATTTTATCTTAACCAAGTTGAGCAAGGTATCACATAAGACTGTGTATCTTGGCCAAGAAAAATCTATAGGATTTCATCCAGCAAGGATAGGAGAGAGAAATGAAGAGCTGAGGACTGGCAAGAGCAAAGCTCTGGAGATGGGGAAGTGTGTGGCACAGTCAGAGAAGTGTGAAGGGGTCTCTGATGAAAAGAGCCAGGCCATACAGGTGAAAATAAAAAATAAAGGCAGAGGTCCATTCTGAAGGTCCCTCTAGTCCTTAATCTTTTGACTGATCTGCATCTATCACATCAGAATACAAATATTTACATTTTAGCAAACCTTAGATCTGAGTTCCAATTAGGTTTAATTAATTTTAATCTTATATAAAGTCAAAGGGGGTACTATGGGAAATGTACTGTAGTATAATGTAATGGCAAAGAGCAATTATTTTAGAATTAGATTGACTTGGTTCAGATGATGACTTCTTCACTTACTAGCAAAGCAAACTGGAGCAATTAACTTAATCTCTCTGAGCCTCAGTTTCTCCATGTAAAATAGATGTTAGAATCATAACACCTATCTCATAAGACTATTACTGATATTAAAAGTATCCATCTATCATCCTGGCTGGTGTAGCTCAGTGGATTGAGCCCTGGCCTTCGAACCAAAGGGTGGCCAGTTCTATTCCTAGTCAGGGTACATGTCTGGGTGGTGGGCCAGATCCCCAGTAGGGAGTGTGTGAGAGGCAACCACACACTGATGTTTCTCTGCCTCTCTTTTTCCCTCCCTTCCTCTCTTTAAAAATAAATAAATAAATAAATAAATCTTTTTAAAAAGTATCCATCTCCAGGTGGTGAGGGACAAATATGATATGATCTCACCTTTAACTGGAACGTAATCAGGAAAAGAAAAAAGCAAGCACAATATAACCAGAGACACTGAAAGTAAGAACAATCTGACAGTAACCAGAGGGGAAGTGGGAGGGGATAATGGGGGGAAAGGTTTTCAGGAACTAGTATAAAGGACACGTGGACAAAACCAAGAGGGAGGGTGGAAGCAAGGAAGGGAGGGGGGTTTGACTGGGGAGGGGGAGTGGTAGGGGAAAAATACAGACAATTGTAATTGAACAACAATATAATAATTTAAAAAAGAAAATTTATAAAAGACATATTTTCTAACAGAAGCAATAAAAATAGTAATCAAGTACAAAAGTATATTCAAAATAAACATATTAATTTCATATTCAACATAAAAAAGTAACCATCTATCTATACACACATACACACACACACATACAATTTACTCATATATGCTTAACATGGCACTTGACACACCATAAACACTCAAAAATTGTCTTCAAAGTCAGTGAAATGGATAAGATTGCACAGGCTAAATGTGTAAAGTACGTTGACAAGAGGGTTTAGGACTTGAGGAACACCAAGCCTGAATCTGAATCTCAGCTCCATCATTCACTAGCTCTATAACTTCTAACAAGAGGCTGTGTTGGATATGAACTGTGAAGCATTTATTAGCTTTAACATAAAGGATGATGTAGATGATTTTGGTGAGAAGTTTTTCAGTAAAGGGGCAGGTTTAGGAGGGAGAATGAGTGAATGGGTAGTGAGAAAACTTAAATAATAAGTGTATCAATAACTGCTACTATTACTACTGTTACTGCCAACTTCTAGAACCAATACCACTAACTACTACCACTGTGAATGGGTCTTACTATGAGCCAGGCTCTGTTAACCACTTTGGAGGAATGAGCATATTCATACCATTTCTATCTCTAACTTATGGATCAGAAAACAAAGACTCGGGATGCTTAAATATCATGGACAGGGTTACAGTTACTAGGTGGCATAAATGGGACACAAACACAATTTCTTTTCACAGCCCCCTGTCTGTATAGTGAAACTTAAGAAAGCTCCAAGGCATTTGTTTAACAGCTCTTGCAGATGAGTAGGTACTGTGTACTTAGTTTGAGCACTTTGTCTTGAGTACACAGACCTCTCCTAGCATGAGGGCTCTGAAGAGAAAATAGATAATAAAGCAAATAACTGTATTTTGAGGATGGGCCTTTGAACTCAGAGACTACACATTTGCCCAAGTGACTAAGACTTTTTATATTTCTGCCAATGATGTGACTATAAGACAGGGTTGCTTCAGCTGTGGTGTCCTAAACTGACATTCCTGGAGCAATGGCAAATATGTAGCTTGAATCACAGAGAACACTCAACAAAAGAAAACTCACAGTGAAGATTTTGAAAAATGTCATAGGGACAGGAAAGAGCTGTGTTTTACCCAAGTATTTTGGGATGATCTCTTATGTCCTAAATGTGGATGGACCTTTGAATTTGAACTGCTGTATCACTGTGTAGTTGTGTGACCTTGAACATGTGATTTAACCACTGAGTACCTCATTTTTTTTGTATATAAAATGTGGGAAATAACAGTATTATACCTCTTAGGGTTATTTTGATTATACTTCTAAGGTCACTTAGAACAATGGCTGGAATATAGTAAGTGCGAGCTCTTGCTACTTCTCTCTCTCTCTCCCTCCTTCAACATCTGCTTTTAAAATCCATTTGATATTTCCCATCTTTAGACTTTTTCATCTTCTCTCAAATAATCAGTTGTTTTTGGTTTTCACCCCCTCTTCTATTTCAATAGAGATGCTAGATATGTCTTCTTAATTAGTCACTTGGATAAACATTTTACCTCCTTTAATTCTTCACTGTCTTGTGTATCATTTGGACAAACCATAATGCTGTACTAATCCAACTCTCTTTAACTTTGTGGCTTCTTACTCTCACTTCTTTCCCCAACTGCAGTTGAAGAAGTACTATTCCTTTAGTCTGAGGCAAATCCCATTTCTTGCTTCTCTTCAGGTAAATGATCCTATCTCTTTTAGCTTCAGTGTTGTCTACTAGCTTCCTTGTTCCGTCTCATTACCATTTAAACATACTCAGTTTCTCCCACTACAGAATAAGAAGCAAAACAGACAAACAAAATACACCTTCCCACCACCCTGTGTCTCTCTCTCTAGCTACCAACCTAGAAAGGCAATACTTCTAGATTCCAGATTTCTAGAATCTAGAAAAATCAGTTTATACAATGTTGTCTTCATATGCTCCTTAACATTAGAGTTAACTGTGGTCTGCATTTTGCCTCTCCCTTTCCACTGACATTGTCCTAGCAAAGTCATCTGTGCCTTATGGTGGCAGTAATAAAGGGTAGATGGTATAGAAAAAAAGTTTTGCCTCCCCGACAGGGTATAAGATAATACCTAACACAGAATTGGAACTCAGTAAGTGCTTGTGAGAAGAGGGAAAGAAGATAATACAAATAGTCAGGCTCACTATGACAAAAGAATGACTTGAAATATTTCTGTCTTGAGGCCAAGCTGGTACAAATTCATATGAAATTCAGTAAGGAAAATTCTCTCCTTGGAAAGAATGGAGATACTTGAGCTGATTTTGATTAGGTAGCAAAAAGATAGTGGTGGTTGACTTTTTGTTTTATTTTTATTAAATATTTATGAGCAAATTGATAATTCATTTCAAAAACAAACATATTGAGTGGCACATTATCACATTTAATGCATTAAGAGACCAGTCCAGGAAAGCTTGTCAACCACAGCTTGAGAAACACTCCTTGAGAGTTCTAAAATGCATAAAGAGGGCATGCCCATCACATTTCTCAGTTACTCCTCACTATCTTCTATATCTTAGCTTCATCCCAGATTTGCCTGTACTCTTTTCATTCGTTGATATTCATTGCAGCTTTTGATTTCAAGTCGAGGAGGAAGGAGGCATTCTTTCTTGAAGGCTGGGATGGAATGTGGGCAGAGATGGCTAGTTTCCCCATCAGTAGAGTGGATACCATGTCCCAGATCCCCTGTGCAGTCACCATCCTCAGTTACTGGCAATTTGCCTTTTGGAAGCTCAGAGTTGCTTCTTCTCACTGAAAGTTGCCCTAGGTCTCAGAGAACTGCTTTGCCCCAGGTTACACCTTCTCCCTATAACTGGATAGCTGCCTAACTCAGGGATACAAAAGCCAGGCAGCCTTGAATTTGGGGCAGCTCTGAAGGACCATCCCAGCTCTAGACCCCCATAGAGTCAACTGAGGCCCCATTTGCAACCACATTACTGGCAGCATTTCCCACCGCTCAACCCTGCCTACCTCATCTCCTCACAGGCTTTTTTTTTTTTTTTGTAAAAGACAGAATGCACATGGCAATTGAGGATGTGCTTTTATTTGGGTTATTGTAATAAGTAGAATATTTATTAATGAGAAATTTCTCAAAGAAAGTAAGAGGGCTGGAGTTTCATAGAAGCATGAGTTAAGGGAGTAGTTTGCTTCATGCAGGAGTATTATAGAGGCCACATGGAAAGATAGAGAAGGTCATATGAGGTATATGTGCCAGGGTCTCATGTCATTTGTGGTTAGCTATTTCCAGAACTAAAAGGGTGGTGGTGGTGGTGGTTGGGACCTAATTGCTACTGATTTCTTGGAACACAGGGCTCAGTTAAAGTTTAACACTCTCAAAAGCTTTCCTCAGTCAAACTCTTGTAAGTTACTCTCCATCTCAGAATCTGTTTCCAGAGAACCATTCAAAAACAATCTGCCATCTGGCCTTTTGGACTGGGTTTAAGCTCCTCTGATTAGAAGCTATATGCCAGAAATCTGTAGAATTGTATTTTGATGAGATAATTGACAAGATTCTGGGAGAAAAAGGGGTGAGATTTTAGCCCAAAGCCTTCAAAACTCTTCATGCACAATGAGACTTGACTGTCAACTGAGCTGCTTCAGAGTCAAGTTGAAATTCTGAACTGGAGTTCTTGGAGGCTTCTCTCCCAGCAATGCCCTACTACCCTGAAGACAGGAGCTTATGAAAATATCTAGATATAGTAATACAGTTGTTGTGGACCTTGGACCTTGCGACTCCCACTCGAGCTTGGGCAGTGATAATTGTAAAGCCTCTTCCTACTGGAGGGCAGCACCCTGGGAGAATAAAACAAAAAAGATCAAAGTGCACCCTGCATGATGCCTGCAAGTAAAAGTCTCATGAGAAGCCATGGAAAGGGGACATTTTGAAAACAGAACCCTGATTTTCAGCTTCTGTGGAAGCTTGAGCTTTATGGTTTGGTCATGAAAAGTAAATGTGACTTTTCAGGATGGTGAGGTCTGCGATATCTGGGTTACATTCAGGTATCTTTAAGGAGGTCTCATTAAAATAAGAATTTTCTTTCTTGGCAAGTTAGGTCACACTTAAATGAGATCAAAGACCAGAAATTTCTTTATAAGCTATATAGTACTTTAGGAATGTAAGCTTTAAAAATAGATATCATTGTCTCTGTAAAGGTTAGTGGGAGGTCACTTTTGTGGTTAGGCACTTTGATTTTGGAGTCTGGCAGATCTGTATGACTCTGGACTAGATTTTAATCAGTGGGGATGCCAGAGACTTTAACCTCCCACATATGATGGTTCCCCAAAGGAACACATATCTAAACAATAATGAAGATGAATTACATCAGATATAATTGAAGCTTCAAGACAAATACCCTAAACTTGAGTAACTTTCATAAATCATGCAAACAAATGAAAAAACAAACAAAAATTCAGGTTAAAAAAAGTCTTCTAGACAAGTTTAACTTTAAAACAAGTCAGTTCTTTACCCAACTTTTACTTGCAGCTTGTTCAATTTTGTTCTCTCTCTCTCTCCCCCTGCCACACACACTAGGTTGCAGCCCTAAATTTCTCCATGTAGACATGTCATCTCTTCAACTAATAATATATAACTTTTCTGAGCCTCAGTCCCCTCATCTGTGTGATGAAATATGGTTGTTAGCAGTGGGTGACCCATTACTAGCATGCATCTCTAGAGAAAAATTAGTATTGGAATGAAATTTTTATAAGTTTTATAGGATCTCTGGTAATTTATGTCATCTCCAATTAAACATTTATTGCATTTTTCTCATATGCTTATGGGGAAAAATAGGGTAATGTTTCTATCTGTCTGTCTCTCTCCCTCTCCTCATCTGAATCCAGGATCACATGATTGCACAGAACAAGAAACAGAAACACTTCAACAGAGCTCAAGTGAAAAAGGGATTTATTAATAAGGGGAATGTCTTGTAATTCAATTTAAGATGTTCATACTTCATCTGTATTAATTAATTTACTATATTTTGCCATGTGTAATGTGTACTTTTTGCCCAAATTTTTGATGGAAAAATAAGGATGCACATTATAGATGGGTATTTCTATATAATCCCATATATAATGCACAAAAAAGTGGGTGTGCATGATACATGAGATTGCATTATGCATGGCAAAATACAGTAATCCCCTAAAGCAATTAAATAAACATTAAGTAATACAGATAAGAAAACAGGCCCAAAGAGGTAACATAGCTTATCCTTTAAAAATAATTATTTCCACTCTTTTCCTCCTTGACTGCTTGAAGATTGACCACCATCATGAACAACACAGTGACTATCCAGATCAGGAAGTCAATTACTAACAGATGACTTCAGTGGAGATAAATGGTCATTGATGTCCTTCACCCTGGGAAGGCAACAGTACCTAAGACAGAAATTCCAGAAAAACTAGCCAAATATTTAAGACCACAGCAGATGTCATCTTTGTATTTGGATTCAGAACCCATTTTGGTGGAGGCAGGACAGCTGGCTTTGACATGATTTATGATTCCTTAGATTATGCAAAGAAAAATGGACCCAAATATAGATCTGTAAGACATGGCCTGTATGAAAAAAGAAGACCTCAAAAGAAATTTAAAAAAAATAACAACAACAGGGAAAGGGATGCAAGAACAGAATGAAGAAAATCAAAGCACTGCAAAGGCTAAGAGACAAGGAGTAACGATTTTTCAGTGACTTTATCTGTGGTGATTGTGCATATTTTTCATGAGAAGATTAATAAACTAAGAACTTCAAAAAATCATTTCTATATTATTAGACATTGGAATTGTTTCTGTATATTTTTATTATTTAAAAATTCAGGAAATATTTCTCTGCATATTACCTTTCTTCTTTTGAAATACTTTCATGAGAATAAATTCTGAGAACTCATATTATATAGACAAAAGATCATTATATATGAGCTTTTCAGTGATCCAGTATGTGTTACTCTGGTTTTTATTTTATGAGGTATTTTTTTAAACTAAGAAAGCTGTAATTATTTTACCAAGGTAAAGATGCCTTTGGCTGTGCTTATTAATTATTTGACACTGACATGTGTTTTGGGTGATGAACATCATAGCTAATTTATCTATGGGCTCTTTGACATGTGGATTTATTTAGTCTTTCTTATAATATTGAGTACTTACTAAGTGTGGACCTTGTACTTATGTGTCCATAGCCACCAGCCCAATCAGTCAGACGACTTTGTTCTCCAGATTCAGGGATCTGCACCTTTAGTATGATAAACCATCTCCTGAAATCATTCCACAGGCAATTTTAGAAAGAAAATTTGAAAAAAATGAAATTTACACTTGCTTTCAAAACTAGTTTTGAGCAATTATAAGATAAAATGATGCTGATTGTAATGATCTATTTGGAATAAAGCTTCCATAGGAAGGAGAGTGCAGTAAAAGGAAAGAAATGATGGTGGTAATAACAATGACTGAGAAGCATTCATTAAGAATATACTATTTTTGAAATTTATATGTAACCATAAATGACCCCCAATTGCTGCAGCAATTTTGAGAAAGAAGAACAAAGTAGGAGGGATCACAATACCTGATATCAAACTGTATTACAAGGCCACGGTAATCAAAATAGTCTGGTACTGGCATAAGAACAGACACATAGACCAATGGAACAAAATAGAGAGCCCAGAAATAAACCCAAGTTTCTATGGTCAATTAATATTTGAAAAAGGGGAAAGAAGTATAAAATGGAGTAAAAATAGCCTCTTCAACAAATGGTGTTGGAATATCTGGACAACTACATGCAAAAAACTGAAACTCAATCACCAACTTACATCATACACAAAAAATGAATTCAAGGTGGATAAAAGAATTAAATATGGTGACACCATAAAAGTCCTACAGGAAAACATAGGCGGGAAGATCTCAGATATTCCATGCAGCAATATTTTCACCAATATGTCCATTAGAGCAAGGGACATAAAGGAAAGAATAAACAAACGGGACTTCATCAAAATAAAAAGCTTCTGCATGCTAAAGAAAACATCAGGAGAAAGAAAAGGGAACCAATCATATGGGAA
>PVIA01014845.1:0-25190 GCA_004024845.1 Tonatia bakeri | reverse complement strand
TCCGTATTAAACATCCTATGGGCTCCAGATGATTTATGGGGCTGTGTAATGAATGAGAACCTTTTCCTTCCGGCTGCTCAGAGATCAGCAGCCATTTCTGGAACAGCCATGGACTTTGGGATCTCAAGAGGGAGACACTGGTTTCTAAGAGACCCCCTGGATGCTTAGAGCTGGAAGAGAGTCTTGAGAAAACAGACCAAACACCCTCATTTGACAGAAAATAATCCCAGAGACTCAGAGAGGTAACATGACTCTCCCCAATCACCGTGGTGAAGATTGGGGCGCAATGCTGCATCTGTTGTGTGGCTGTTACTCATGATTACACATGTCCCCCGTTATTCCCAGCTGTCCATTCTGTTCCTATTTTGTAAATGACAAACTGAGTCTTAGCAAACTCTTTTTGTAGGTTACCTGAAATATAACCATTTTGAAGATAAGGCTTCATGCCTCTCAATGACAGTTGTGTGCATTCGTTGCCCCAGATTTGTTTTTATGTGTTCTGGGTGGTGGCAGACCTAGAAAATGACCTGAAAGTAAATTGTTTTGGCCTCGCAGTGTATTTCCACTGAAGGATGCATTTACAGTTTCACACTTGGAGCACTTTAGGGCAACTGAATATACCAGCCCCAGTCCCTTCCTTCAGAGATCTTGTAATGCAGCCGGCTGACCTTGGTGTGCATCTGTGTGATCCAGATATTTTGTGCCACAGGAAACCAGAGGTCAGTGTAGGTCTCAGGGGTAGTGGCATTTGAGCTAGTTCTGGCAAGGTGAGACCCAGCAAAGTTGGATGAAGAAGGGTGGGAATATTTCAGCCACAGCAGCAGCAGGAGCTAGAGATTCAGAGATGGAAATAAGAGTGGTGTTTGGAGATGCTGAGGACTGGGGCTTTGCACCCTGGATGAGCCTCTAGCAGGTAGGGTGTAATCTGATTATGAAGGGCCTAAAACCCAGGCAGCGGAGTTGAAAATCCTAGAGCTCATTTTGTCTTAGTTAATTTTTGCTGGCTTTTCTCACTAACTGATCATGTGCACTTATCTCTCCCCCTAACTAGATTATAAACATTTTCTAGGCAAGAATCCTGCCAGATTATCTCTGAATACATCGCCTCATATGGTATTAGACATATGGATAATTTCAGGGAGGAAAGAAGGAGGAAAGGAAGGGAGTGAGGTCAGGAAGGGAGCCTGCTGTCTGCTGTGTTGACCAAGGGCCACGTGAAGTAAGCCTGGAGAAGATGCCAGGCTGCGGGAGCCTCCCTGGAGAAAATTTAGGAAGTAGCCAGTAGCGTGTAGCTCAGCTCTGTGGCCACTCTAGTGTCCTCGGGATGGCAGCTCTGAGCATGCTGCTAGCTCCCACGGTTCCTGCAGGTGGCCCCAGAGTGCCACCCTGGCGTGACTGCTTTAATTCTTTCAACAAACATCTGCTGAACATCTGCTAGAAGCCAGGCACTGTAGCAGGTGCCAGCATTGAATGGTAGGCCAGACATGGTCTCTTTCTCTTTAGCACTCACAGTCCAGCAGGGAAAACAGATGATCATCACTCGAGGATGTAATTGCTAACTGTGATAAAAAGCAGGTGCTCATGTGAGTGTGAAACCAAGGGACTCAGCATGACCTGGGAGTTTTAAAGGCCTGCCTTAATAGTGTATATTTAACAAGGAACCTACCCAGTCAGATATATACACATGCTTACAGAATCAAAATACATAGGGTACCAGTAATGGGGAGTCTTCGTGTGGCAATCCATCTCTCTTACATGAGTGAGTCTGAGGAGGTTCAGTATCTTGTGAATGGCATCAGTAGTCCTGGTTCTAACCTAACTCTCCCGCCAAGAAACCATGTGTTTGTGGTGAATCACTTCCTCCCCATGCATTTCAGGTTCCTTAACTGAGGAATGGGAGTTTGTGTTAGCACCATTGTTACTCAGATATAGTCCAGAAATCGCTGGTGGTCCGCCAACTGCTACTGGTCTGTGAAGAAGTAAGTAGATAAGTATATCCACTGAGAGTCCTTAGAAATTTGTATAGCAACTTGACATCCTGTGATATTTTTATTGCACTGACAAAAATATCAGCCTGCAATACTTAGGGAAAATATATTCATCCTAAGTGGTTTGAAAACCAACAATACAAGATGACCTCTGAGAACCCTTTTGGTGCTAAGAGACTTTGACTTTATTTGGATAGGCAGAAACTTCTAGATCAGTGTTATAGAATACCCAAGGTGAGAGGTAGAGCCTAAGAGTTGACTGATTATGAGTGAGAAAATGTTATTCCAGAAGAAGCTCTTCTTCAGCCTGGGTCTCTGAGACATTAACCAGGTCAACTCTAATGCGCCAATGGAACACAGACGTCATGATATCATTGGAGTCAGAAGTTAGTATTCGAAGACAGTCACAACATGTCCTTTCCTGGCAATATGCCTGGTCTCCAGGCAAAAGCTGAACATACCAGACCAGCTCAGAGCACCCTCATAAAAGAGGTTAGGAGAAAAAAGAAAGAAAAATCTAATAAACTCAAATGACCAAATATATATATTGGATGTTTGTTCTTTCTTAATCCATTTCACTCCCATCAAATTGCTCAAAAGCTACTTTGATTTATAAATGGAATTTAGGAAGTGAGTAGTGTGAAATATAAGCAATTTAAACTTTGAAAAGTAGCTCCCATGAAGCAGAGTAAAGGTACTTACAGGATTTCTGTTTCCCCAGACCCTAGAAACACAGTGAATTAGAGTGTCTCTGTGTAACTGCCTTTATGGATGGTCCCCTGGGTAAACACTGTGCTTTATAAAAAGCTAATACTAGGAAAGTGTTTTTAAAAATTAATATTCATTCACAGGCTCATCTGGTGGAACAATCCACACTGACATTTTGTGACCATGTTGCAAAAAGGACCTGCATTAATACTAAGCAGCAGCCCCTCCCCCAGTCCCATTTCCATTAAAATCTTTCCTTGTAAACATCAGTTCCTTGGCTGTCCCTTCTTCAGTGCTCAAGGTGGGTGTATCTTTCCTAAACACATGGCCCTGCTAGGAAACAATGCACTCGATGAGGTGGAGATGCACAGGAGGAGGAGAATCTAGGTTTAGAGATCGAAAGAGCTGGAGTTAAATTACGGACAGGCTGGAGCTGCCGCTTCACTGGTCACAAGAGGCTGCTTCTTTGTTGCCAGAAGCAGAGCTGGAGTGGGTTGTGGATTTTGCCACATCGCATTGGATCATTGCATCCAAAGACCTAACTAGATTTGTTATCATTGTGTCCAATACTTTGGTAGGCACCTACTGTATGTCATTCCGTTCTTGAAGAAAGAGAATCATAACGGTCTGGCACCAGCTCCCTTGCAGTCCTCTTATTTGATAAACCAAACAGCCCTTGTTATTACTACATAGTGGTTTTCTTGCATTGGCTCCCCTCCCATTCCTTACTCCGGCTAGTTCAACTCTTTGCCACTCATGTTAGCTGCCTCCCCCTTCCCTGCCCCTTACGGCAATCCTTGAGCCTTCTGTCTCACCAGAAAATAGAGACTACGACATGGAAATGTGCCCTACTTCTCTGCGCCTCTCTCTACCCAAAGTTTTGTCCCCTTTTCCTTATTTTTTCCACTGTGTTGGAAGGCTAGCTGTACCTTCTTAATGAACTTAGATTTTTATTTGCACTTTAAAACCTTGTCTCTTCCCACCCTTCAGGAGCTCACTTCATCAGTCACTCTCTAGGTCTAGCCTCTTCAAACTCTGTTCTCTTCTACTTAGAAGAATCATAAATTCTCTTCCATCCTGAAAAAAAAAAGGAAAAAAGAAAAACATACTTGTCCTTCTTTTCCCTCAAGTGACTTGCCTCTTACGCCCTTTTCTTCATTGCCAAATTTTATGAAATTATTTGTAATGAATGTACTTCCTCGCTTTGAAAACACCTTTGAACTCAGTCTGGTCTCCCCACCACTCTTCCCTGGATGGTGATCATTGGGGACCTCCTAGGGCCAAACCTTGTGCTCTCTTTTCATTCTTCATTCCACCTGACTTCAGCAGATGTTCTCACTGCTGCCTGCTTCCTTCTGGAGTCTTTGTCCTTCCTTGACCACTGTGACTTTCTTCTGTTCTTCTATCTCCTGGACCATCCCTGTGCTGCCTCCTTCATAGACTACCTTTTGATTTGGGGACCTCATAAATGTCAGTGTTTTCAGGATGTTCTCATCATTGTTTTGTTTGATTTTTAAAAGATCCATTTTTTTTTTCCAGAAAAACTGTTAGTTTCTGTAAAAACCACCAGATCCTTTTTCTTCTCTACTCTCTCTGGAATTAGGGACACACACATTCCATGCCCCACTAGGCATCTCTTCCCCAATATTGCTTAGATAGTGCTGGATAGATTTACTGTGATAGTTCTCATATATGTCAAAGCCCAAACTATCCATAAAAGGACATATTGCTACTCTCTCAATGTACAAAAACTAAATCTTTTATTTCCCTCAACTTGCTTAGGTTATTCCTCCTGATCTCTTGAGTAATCTCAGTTAAGGATATCACTGTGCATCTACTGGACTGACCTAGATATCTCAAGTCAGTCTGGACTCACTTCCCCCAGTCTCTCCATCATCTGCACCCACTTGCTCCCCATGCCCAGTTCACGGCACCTGCAGGACATCTTTCCCAACAGCGTTGTTTTCTTCCTTCTGACACTTCCTTAAACTAAGCCCTCATCCTCTTGCCTGGACCAGTTTCCTCTCTGCCTTCTCTGCCTTTGGTTTTGCCATCACTTGAGTCAACCCTTTATGTTGTCTTGGAATTTTTCTAAAATGCAAACTAAATGATGTTATCCTTTGGTTAAAAGCTGCTGTTAAAGCCAAGAGAGAACTATAAAGGATGTTTAAATAAAAGTGTAATTACACACCGGTGAGTCATGATTACTTGGGAAATGTGTCACAAAAATTTTGTGGTCAGTAATAGAGCCCTGATGTTGATGAGTTATCTCTCCTCAATTTTTTTTCCTCTTTTTTTGGTAAATTCGAGGCAATTCAAGGTTGTCAGTAAAATTATGTCATTCTTACTTACTTGCATTCCTAAATGAACAGAAATCAATTGGATAGCCGTGAATGTGTCCCTAGCCTCTTCTGTCCCTCTGACTGACCATAGCAAGCTGCCTTTTCAGATGAGCCAGCAGAGATGTACTGAATGCAAATCATTGCTGTGCAGGATTTCACTCACGATTATTTGAGATTTTTCCAAAATCCTGGTATGCCTACCCAGTTGTGTCTTATGTGAATAGCATCTACTGTAGATCTTTCAGGGAGTCAAGACTGAGGACAACTAGACTCGATATTAATTTCCAAACCCTTAACGTGGCATAGAGCTCCTTCTCACACCAGATATTTGAAACATTTCCCCAAACTGTCTGTCATCTACTGATGCTCATCTCCCACTCGCACCATAAATCCATCATTCTTCTGCGTACATGCTGTGAGACTGTCTACCTGCAGGCCTTCCATCCCTTTCCCGGGATGATAGAGGCGGGGCATGTAGTTTCAGGCAAACAGCTTAATACTTACTATTTTCTAAAGTTCTTGTGAAAAGTTGCCTTACTTTTGCAACTGCCTGACCCTTCTTTCATACATTTTTGGAGTTTCAGAGTTGTTAAGAGAATGTTTCCTCAACCAGGCATATTGGCCCCTCCATTAGAAGCTCTAATATTTTCATATTTTATAAGCTTCAGTTTCTTCATCAATCTAGTCATGAAAATAATGATGTCTTCCTCACATAGTTACTGTGGGGTTTCTGTCTGGTAGTCAGCCATGTCTGGGTGTGTCCTTCAGACCTTCCAAGCACTCAGCTTGGTTAATGTCTACAACTCTATCAGAAGATACTTAGTAATGCCACACCCATCTGGGATCAACCTCACTCCACCTCTCTCTGAAGCATCTATACTGTGGAGTAAATTAATTTTCAGCAAGTTAGATGTTGTCCCAAGGTAATTCTCGGTGATACTATCCAGCAGGGAGGCTGTTAGATGCCATCCCTGTTGTAATTAATATGTTGTACTGTGCTGCATTCATCAGCAGATGGATTTATCCTTGCACATTTGGACTTGAGAGAGGTCTGCCATCATCTCTCTCCATGTGTCCTTGTGTGCTCTCGGCAAGCTGGCCTCTTTTCTTCCTTCTTTCCCAGCCCTCCCCATCCTACCCTGCCTCCCGGTCTAGCCAGATCCTTAGCTCACTGGCTGAAAGTAATTATGATATCAGGCTGAAGTTTTGAGGCTTGGACGGACTCCACTCTGTTTAAATTTCATTTTGACTGGAGTCATTGAGCCATCACATCATCAAATATGCCACATGTGTTTCTTCCAAACAATGGAGGATGCAGGAATTGGATTCCTCCCAACCTTCTCTCTGGCCCTCAGACTCACTCCTGTTTGCAGTTCCACTTAATTTTTTAAATGTTATTAGGCTTAACAGGATGACCGTTTATCATTATTGTCAGCATCTTTGCCCTTCGTGTCATTGGTAGACCTGTTTCATAGGTGAGGGAACTGAGGTCGAGAGTGGTATGTCAGCAGTCCAAGTTCACACAATTTAGTTCACACAATTTAATTCAGAACCAGGATCCAACTGAGGCTTCCTCCACAGCTATTTCAACCACAATTTTATACTACCTGTATGTGTCAGATGGAGTCTCTTTCAAGACTATTTTCAGAGTCACCACCAAGGATATTTCCTGATCAAAATAGACCTGAATCATAAATACCTGATATCTTCAGGGAAAGGAGAACTTCAAAGTCCTTTGTCTTCTTAGGCAGTGTGAAGGAGCTTCATATCATCTCTTTCAATGAAACTGCCATCCCCAGCCCTTGTGAGGACCCTGCACTGGAGGAAGGCAGCTCGTATTTTCTTCACAAATCACAAGACCCTCCCTTGATAGTTAAATAGGATGATCTCTGTAAAGCTGACAAGATGTTTCCGTGTTTGTTAAACAAGAACCATTTGTTTTGCTCAGGAGCATCTGTTGAATAAATAAGATATCTGATGTGCCATTTGCTCATTGGAAATTAACAAACCCTTTAAAAATGGCAATTTGTCAGGAGTTATATGAGGCAGAATTCATTCTCAGCAAGTGAACAAATTG
Source organism: Tonatia bakeri (assembly GCA_004024845.1). Taxonomy (NCBI): domain Eukaryota; kingdom Metazoa; phylum Chordata; class Mammalia; order Chiroptera; family Phyllostomidae; genus Tonatia; species Tonatia bakeri. Next base: position 18,075 of record PVIA01014845.1, on the reverse strand, counting down.
AAACTTCCTTCCCAGACTTTCTAGAATCCCCCAGAGCCAGTTGTGCAGAAAAAGTTGTTAAATTCTGCCATCATTAAGGAAAATATGCTGAAAATGATGGGGAGAGAGAAGTAGAGCCCTGGTAGGGAAATGGACAGGTCCTGGAGGACGTCTCCTCTCTAGGACGATTGGTACAAGCTGTTCCCCTCTGGGCGGTGCTTCCATTTGGACGATGTTGGTCCATTGGATAGGAGGCAACTTTTCTTCCATGCTGTTTCCGGGCATCATTTGGTACAAACTGTCATCAGACATCATTGTTCCTGTCTGTGGCTTCCTGCGGGGAGAGTTTAACTTACTATAGGAACAAAGGAGAGAGGGAAAATAGTAAAGTAAATAAAAAGACTGTCACTTCTTTCAGGGAATGCAGCAGCTAAAATGAAGCCTGAGCAAAGCTTTTCCTGTGAAACACACAAGGGCTTTGTAGTGTCGGTCCATTTTGACTTTATCATGAATGAATGCAGTGTGCTGGTATCAAGGGGCCTAAGCATAATGGACAGTGAGTGACGGCTGGCCTTTACTAAGTTCAGGTGCCTTGTTAAGCACATTACTGGCGTTGTTTAGTTATATGCCCAGAAATCTCTTGTTACTCCCACTTGCAGGTGAGGAAACCAAGGCTTAGAAAAAGGTAGAAGTGGAATTTAAACACATACGGTTAGAGAGCATGTTGACTTGCATTGCTGTAGGTAATCTTTGCAGATGCCAGGTTTCTGAGACCCTGGGTGTGAAGACAGAGGAACAGGCTCTGAACCCATGAGCCCTACCCTGGGCAGAAGTGTAAGTGTATGGAGCAAGATCTTTCTTCGATTCTTAGGTAGTACTGACTGGCCTGAGGCTGATATGCTGTTCTTGCTGGGTTGTAATTCAAATCTTTATTTAGAGGGAATTTGCTAAAGGGAGAGGTGTTGAGCAAGGTGAATTCTCAGGCTTCATGCAAATGGGTCCCTGTGGACTCTAGTTAGAAGCTAAGGAATTAGCTGATGCTAGGCCCAGAGGAGCTTGCTGCCTCATCTCCTCACATTAGCTCTCTTCGCAATTGATCTTGTAAACTTTCTGAATCAGAGAAATTAAAGATGAAAAAGGGGCTATTAAGTCATGTTGCCCCAACCCTGGACTAGGCAGAATGATTCCCAGGAGAGGATCCAGAGTGTCTTGTTCAGTTTAACTTTAATTGTCCCAGAGGGTATGACTTCTTGCTCTTCCCCTGGGCAGTCAGTTCTTTCTTGGGGCTGATGGATGCAGGTGTGAGTGATGTCTCAAAGGATGCTGCTGCCCTAATTCAAGGATGTGCACCTCCTCTTGGATGCAGTTTTCTAGCACCTGAGATTTTTCACAAGTTGCCTCTGGAATTTGCTGAGGCCAGGAAGAATATTTTTGTGTAGGTAGATTAAGGATCTCTACCTGTAAATAGAGTCTGGTAATTTTGTCTCTTTCTCCTCTTAGCCTGGAGATGTGCCTACAGCTGTATCTATGCAAGCAAAATGTGGGAATGGGGGTTTAGAACAACAGTGGGGGCTTAGGGTCAAAGACTGGTCTGTTGGGAAGACCAGAAACACTAATAGTTAATGTGTTGAGTATTCCTTAGCCTATAATAGGAGTGCCATTCTACTGTCTGGTTTAATTCTCACAATAACACTTAAGTGTAACACTTACAACAACCCTTTGAGGCAAGTATGTCCTTATTTACTTTTGGGAGATGAAAATCCTGAGTCTCAGAGCAGTCAGGTGCATGTCAAGGTTATAAAACTCATGGGTGGTGGGGCTGAGATTTGAACCGAGGTCTCTCTGAGTTGCAAAGTGCAGGTTTTACTGCACTGTACTCTGTCACTGCCTCATAGTAAAATGTACTGAACAAGGTTGGAGTGAGCAGGAGGAAGAGTGGAAAAAGGGCCAGTGCTAACTTTGAATGAAGGTGTCTGATCCTCTCATCAGTCAGGTTTCTTTCTCTGACTTGGCAAGTTTGTGCTGTGCTATGAGCTCCCTGTGCAGGCCCCAGGTACAGAGATTTTGGGGGTGTTGGCATGTCTGTGTGCTCTTAGACTGTAATCCCTTCCAGACCTAGGCAAAGGGGGTATTTAATTCATGTATCTTCTGCTCAGTGACTGGTGCATGCATAGTTAAGTCTTCACTTAACGTTGTCAATCAGTTCTGTGACTTTTAGCAAAATGACTGATAACAAAACAAATTTTACCGTAGGCTAATTGATATAAACAAGAGTGAAGTTCCCACGGCATCTAATTAGCATTACAGCATTGAATGAAACAATGCTATTTGAGGACCTGCTGTATAACTGGTTAAGCTGGCTTGCCCTGCTGTCACTCCCAAGATGTCCTTGCTTGTTATCAAAGGAGGTTTCCACATTGATTAAATTAGCTTCATTTGGCTGATGTTGGCTGAGGGCCTGAGCATATACATGGGCTGCTGGTAGTTGAGCCCAAAACATTTATCCAGGAAGGACAGGCCTAAGTGGGAGACTATGTTGGGTCCCTGAGCCAGAGGGTAAGAAGCATGAGGCTACAGGATGTAGAAATCAGAAAAACATTGGAAGGGGTGGTGGCATCAGGAATGGGGTGATCATCAGAGAAGAATTATCTGTATCATGATCTGTCCCCAAGTTGTCCCTGAAGGAATTGTTTGAAGAAGAAACCACACACTTTTATTTTATTCTCCTCAATGCTCTGTGTTTTCAGGACATCATTTTTAAAATATGGACTGTCTGTGTTTTATAGTATTTTTATTATTTTAGTTTATTTTTCCCATTACCATTTGATCCCCTTATACCCACCCTGCCATGACCACACTGTTGCCCATGTCCATGAGTCCTTTTACCTTTTTGCTCAATCCCTCCATTCCCTAACCCTGACCCCAGAGGTGTCAGCCTATTTATGTCTGGTGCTCTCTATCTATGAGTCTGTCTCTATTTCGCTTGTTAGTTCAGTTTGTTCATTAGATTCCACATAAGAGCGAAATCATCATGGTATTTATCTTTCTCTGACTAGCTTATTTCACTTAGCATAATGTTCTCCTGCTCCATCTGTGCCATCGTAAAGGGTAAAATTTTCTTCTTTTTTATGGCTAAATAGTATTCTATTGTGTAAATGTCTCATAATTATTTTATCCACTCATCTACTGCTGGACACTTAAAAATGGACCTGCTTTTTGACCCAGCAATCCTACTTCTGGGAATATATCTGAAGGAATCCCAAACACTACTTTAAAGGAACATAAGCACCCCTGTGTTCATTGCGGTGTTATTTACAATCACCAACATAAGGAAGCAGCCCAAGTGTCCATCAGTAGGACATAATTTGATCTGTGTGATGTCACTCTCTTGGAACCATGAAGTATAGGGAAGCTCTGTCAAGGTTGCAGAATCATTTGAATTCTCCCTATTCTCCTTTGAACCTGAAGAATATTGAGCAAATCCCTTAACCTCCCAGGGCCTTCATTGCTGCATTCTCAGCTTCCGGGTACTACTTGAATTGTGGGTTTCTTCTTAAGGTTAAATGATGTAATGACACGAGGGACCTGACACACAGTGGCTGATGAACACATGGTGGCCATTTTCTCCTCTTTCTCCCTTTTTCTCCAGCTAAGAAAGGCAGCCTCCATGGTGCCTCACAGGACGTGGTCCAGACTGAGTCCACCTGACCTGGGTCTGACTCCGAACACTGTCATTTGTGTACCTGCGGTGGCTCCTCTGAGCCTACCGTTCCTTGTTAGTAAAACATGGACAAAAAGTGTACCTACCTCGTAGGAGTTCAGATCCTTTGTTCAACAGCATAGCTGAGTGTTAGGGAGTGGAGTTACTGTGGCAGGCGAGGCAGGAAAGGGCCCTTCCCTTCAAGAAACTTACAATCTAGAGGGGAGACAGGTATTATTCTAATCATTGCATGAATTATTATGAGTATTAAATAAGGTCACACACATACAGCTCTATATCACAGGGACTGACCCACCATCAGAAAGCACATGAATACTAGATATGCATTATCTCTGGGGACCATCTTCTTTATGGGGTCTCCACATGATGACCACCTGTTCTCTCTCACACTTGTCTGTTGTCTTCCATGTAACTCACAAAGCAGGTGCCCTTTCTCGAACAACTCCTTTCAACCCCAGATTGGTCTGGAACAGCTGTGAGTAACACTTTCCCATGGCGAGGGCTGTCTGCATAGACCCTGGGCAGCTATGCCCACACTGGCATAATATACCAGAACGCCGGTCCCTATCAGTTCTGAGGCAAAGACTAGGAAATTTCGTTTTTATTCTCTTCAGAGCTAAGATACAATTAAAATGTTACCACAGTAATTGGCAACATCTATTAACTTGATGAGAATTGCCGGAGGCAGCACATTTTCCCCCTTTTGCACATTATTAGTCTATAAATACACCTGGACCCTTTCGCTTCCTTCTTTAGAACTTCCACAAAACACCCTCCCAAGCTGTCTTCTTAATGCCCTTTGCCTTTTTTTAATTAACTCTCTGAATTCCTCCAGCACTTCCAGTCAGGGCACCACATAATCTTGCCTCAGAATCAGCAGAGTCTGGTGGGAGCCCCAGCTCTGTTCCATGATCTTAAGTGACCTCTCTTCCTGAGCTGGTCATCTAAGGAATGGAAACAATGGTATCTACCTCCCAAGATCCGCACAGTACAATTAGACAATGATATGAAAGCACTCTGTAAACCGTCAAGTGTGGGGACCGTGTGCTCCTTGATCTTCGGCAGCTCCTCCATCTGTCCGTGCCCTGCTGGCTCTGTGGTCCCCGAGGAGGTGCAGGTGCAGGTGCAGAGAGGTCCCGGCAGCTGGAGACATTCAGAGATGTGAAGCAAGGTGGAACCTGACAAGCGGGGGTGTAAGAGCTGTCAGTACAGAGGAAGAGCTCACCTGTGTCCATCATCCTCAGCTGTGCACTTCCCCAACATCACAGACCAGAGACAGAGGGGATCCCTGAGACCCCCCCCCACCACTGCCCTGGCAACCCCTTCCACTTTCAGAGGAAGAAACTGCGCCCTCAGGGGTTTAGTACTGTGTTATAAGATGCAGTGCTGGTCAGTGACTAGACTATGACCCAAACTGAGGTCTTTGCCCTCAATTCAGCCCACTGCTCTTTCTACTACATTCTAATACAAGTTTTCCTTAGACACTTTCTACATAATCTGTAGGTGATGAAATGAGTATCCATGTTTGTCCTCATGTCTGTGCGTTTGTGTGTGAGCATTTCTGTGTGTGCGTCCATCTGGATTTGCTCCACTGGATGGATGCCTGGACATTATGTGCCCATTTGTTAATTACAGGCATGTGTCATTTCATTTCATCCTCATCAAGACCAAATGATGCCGTTGTGATTTTTATGGAGAATTGGAGATTCAGAGAGGTTAACTAACTGGCCTAAGGCCACACAACTAATAGATGTAGAGCCAGGAGCTAGAACTTATAACTTCAAAGCTCCTCTCTTAACCACGAGACTGTAGGGGAGACAAGTTGTTGTCCTAAAAACACATTATATACAGTCTGTCCTCCTGTATTACTGAGTTACAAATAGTACCCAATGTGACTGGTGGACCCCTAAAAAGCACTAAATGTCTCCCCAAGCTCTGTCTTGGGAAATGTGGGCCAGCGAAGATTTTGCTCATCTCTACATGTGTCTGTTTAACTGGAATAGCATACACTCAGGAGATAGGTCCATATACCTTTATGAATGTGTTTCCCTATTATATTATATTCTACCTGACTACCAACCCCTCCTCTGCCTCTGGTCCCCTGATCCTCACTGTACTGCCAGTCTCCATGTCGGTCATACTTGGAAAATACTTGGTTTGGGAGCCACCGGGCCACACTGGTGGGCCAACAGGATTGACTTATGCCCCATCTATTGGTACTTCTCTCTTCAATTCACTTTCAAGGATTCAGGAGTTTGTGAACTCCATCATTACTCTGTGCCACCCTTTCTCACAAATATATGCCTCATTCTGTTTCCCAGATCAGTCTGAGCTTCTAGAGAGTTGGAACCTTACCTCTTGGCACCTTCCCTCCTCTATCATCTCCTTGGTATCAGGTTCATAACAGATGCTCAGTATCTGCATGTGAATGAGTGGAATGAAGTATTTAGTTAGTGTGGTGCTCTGCCCAGAAGAGACCTTGTGATGTGATGATGGGGATGATAGAAAGATACCCCTTCCCAACTTAAGATTTCATGAAAATCCTTGCCAATCAAAATGCCTCCCTCTGCTGTTCTCACAACGCAGAGTGTGAGTAGTTTGGACCATTTTCAGTGGACACTATGTTTGTTCTGAGTTTGTATGTCTTGTTCTTCAGCTTGTATTCCACCTAAGTGGCCTTGGGTGTTGACTGAAGCCCTCAGTGAATGATGACATCAGAAGATCTCTACAAAAAACTGCTATTTGTGGTCACACTTGCTCCAAGTTGTAATATTTTAAGTATGCCCCATAAACTTAAGAAAAAGTCAAAGAAAACTTCAAAAATCCTAGGCTTTTCAAAAACAAACCAGTTGACAAAAGTTACATTTACACAAACTTATTTCTAAAGAAATAGATGGAACACACCTTCAGAAACAGAATGAGTTGCCCAATGGCACAACCAAAAGGAAGGGAATAGTGTAGACTTTAGTTCGCAGGAAATAGTCCATGGTTCATGGACTGTCGGCCTTCCTTCGCCTTCAGAGTCTTTCTTGTGCTGTCTCTAGAGTGATCTCTCATGACTCCTGCCCGACGGTCCACCCCTCCAGCATGCCCATTCACACCTGCATGCCTTGCATCATGTCACTCCTCTCTTTCCCTTGACTTTCTAATCCCACACACTCTTAAAGCCTAGTCTTTGTCTTCCCACCTCTATGAAACCCTTCCTGACCCACTGTACTTTCAACACAACTGCAAGCTCTTCAAGGCCCTTTAGGTATCATCCCATAAATAACCTATTAAAGGAGTAGTGGAGTCTGAGAGTGACAATTCCAAAATCAAGTGTCTAGGAACAAAGGCTGCCCATTCTCTGCAGCACTCTGCCAATGTTGCAATGCACTTGTTCTATTTATTGACATCAAGAGGACTTCTATGAGCAACAGTTGTCTTTTTTAGGCTGTGTCATGTAACCGAGTCTTGTTTGGAAACATGTAACTGTTCATTAGAGCTAGGCCCGGCTGTAGTCCATACATATATAGCAAAAGTAGGCCGTGTGGAAGGCTGTATTACAACTTCCCAAGTACTCACACATAGTGGGTATTCAGTAAATACTTGTCAAGGGATTACTGGCCATATTCCTAGTAGAGCAGTTATTCAGTTGGATTGGGGTAAAGCTTCATGGATTGTTACTACACTGGCATAACCATGAAACTCTAAAGACCAGCTTCAAATCACTACTGCCAGCAGGTATCATGGTGTTGGCTGTGGTTCACAGATTCTTCAGTTGACATGAATCTCCTTGTTTGTTGGGAGTGACCTCTTGAAACGTCTATGCCTTGTCCTGAAAGTATTTCAGCTAACTACTGTGTATGGTTCCAACCACTGAGATCTGAGAAAGACACTATATGAAATTAGATTATAAAGTTTCTTTCTTTTCTTTTTTTCATACTGCTTCTCTGATAGGAAATAATGACTCAGTATAATCCAATGTCTATTTATAGATCTTAAACAAAGTTACATAAAAATGGTCCTTCACATGAGATGCTCTCTGATGTTTTCTATTTTGTTTCATTTTATTTAAAAAGTTGGGATTGATCCACTAAGTATATTTCATGACTTACTCAGCCCATTGTTTGAAAGACAATGATCCAGCAGGCAACAGCCCTTTTAATTTGCTGGGAGAACCAGAATGCTGCAGAGGCCGAAGCTGGTCCAGGAGTCATGAGAAGGCTCTGCACGTGCTGAGCCATTTTGGGGGGAAGGTGTTGGTGATGACTCTCTAGTTGCAAAGAACAGTAGATAACTTGATCTAGCTTAATTATAAAGACAGAGACAGAGAGAATAATTAGGATTCAAGAGAAGAAATGCATACACCTCAGAATCTCACAGAATATTTTCTGTCTGTCTCTTATCTCGGCTTCTCCCTTCTTTCTGGCACAGCAGTTAAAGGTGTCCAAGACAAATTGCTCCAAGTCTCATGCTACAGGTTCTCAAACCAAATCCTAAAGTCTGAGAAACAAATATTTTTGACCCAACTTAGGATGGGGTTCTAGCCCTGGTTTAATCAGCTATAGACAATGGACAAGGCGATATAGTACCGACGTGGGCATAGGGGTCTGCACCTAGAGGTCTGTGGATCTAGGGGAGTCAGCAATTGATGGAGGCCGGATTGTTTGTGATTTGAGAAGAAAGCTCCCAAGGTGCCCACTAGAGGAGCCAGGTTCATTTGAACTGGATGAGATCCCTGAGTTTTTGCTGCCTTAGCATTTTCACGTGATGATCATATTTGTCAAGCAAATCACAGTTGACTGTGCACTTGACGGAACCAATATTGTTTTGAGGATAAATGGTGAAAATAGCAGCATAATAACATAAAATGAAGACTTTATTCACTTAATTGCCTAGAGATTAATTAGATGAATGAAATCTGTTTCACCATGTTACGGTGCCTTTTTCAACATTTATCTTAAACATACTGCTGGGGTTATTATTGCTCTCACTTGTGTATTTATTCATCAGATATTTAGTAAATGCAGAGTAACGCACAGTGCTAGGCACTGGTACAAAGCACAATTTAATCAGATCTAGGGACTGTCTTTAAGAATCATCCAATCAAGAAGGAGAAACACTTCAGGCACACAGATAACTGAAGGTGGAGTAAGACTGTATTTGAATCCAGGCTCCGTCTCTTTCTTACTCTAGTTAGGTAATTTGACATCTCAAAATTGCCATTTCTTCATCTGAAAAAAAATGATGCTGCCTATCTCAAAAGTTGGTTTAAGGATTAAGTGATATAACATATTAAATTGTAGCAAACATTTTGGTACATTAGGTGCTCAATAAATACAGTTACACTTTAGATAATGTGAGCCCTATAACAGTAAGCATGATATAGTGTCAAGTGTTAATACATGCCTCTTTGTCTTCTAAATGTTTTGCATGCATTTATATAGTTCATTTAGTTTTCATAAAAACAATAAGAAGGGTACTTTTATTATCTCTCTGTTGTGCCAATGAGCAAATTGAAGCATAGAGAGGTTAAGTAAATCACCTGTGATCCCACAGTTAGTAACTGATGTACCCAAGACTCTAACTCAGAGAGTCTGATTCCAGAATTTATGCTCCTAACTACCTGGCAAATGCATGCAAAGGAGAGGCTATTTCAGTTAGAGCTTACAGAGGCTGTGTTCCGAGTTGTAATGAGTGACTTAAAACTCTGACCACACATTCTTATCACCCAGGAGCATCTAAAAGCTATTGATTCCTGAACTACACTCCAAGCTAGAGTTTCTCAGAATGTGATCCCTGACTATTGTTATCATAACATCTGTGCATTTGCTAAGATTGCAAAGTCTTGGGCCCTATCCCAGACACCCCCCAGTCAGAGACTTTGAGGATGGAGTTCCGCATCAATGTTTAAACAAGGAGATTCTTCATATGCTACTAAAATATGAGAGGACTGTTAATCCTGGAGAATGAAGCCAGGATTCCTGTGAGTAGGGCCTTGCATTGGTATTCAATGTCCCTGTAAAGTTCCCCAAGGGATTATAATTGTCAGCCAGGGTCAGGAGCTTTCACGGAAAGTAGGTATTGAGCTGAGCCATAACCAAAGCATATGCAGAGTAGAACAGAAGTATTCCAGGTGGTGAGGCAGCCTGAGCAAAAACATAAAGGGGGAGAGTATTTGTGTGTGAATTGGAGAAATATATTGAGATAAGATTATTTAAAATTATAATATTTTATTTTTTGTAATGTATATCATTTGTAAACCCAGTCTCTTAAACAGAAAGTACTGGTACCGTTAGCACCCCACTTCCTGCTTTCTGTGCCTTCAGTCCCTGAGCACAGATGTCAGATACTGATGCTATAATACTGTAATGGCCTCCGGGCCATTGAGAAGTATAGAGATTTATGGTGCAGAAGATTGGATTTTGAAATCCTAGGTCTGTTTTCCATAGGTTTTCTATTTCTTATGCTCTCTAGGTATCAGCTGTTCATTCTCACCATTTTAAATTCTACCCTTTTTTTTCTAACTTGCTGCTTCTTACCTATTGAGGACTGAGAAACCAGAAAACCAATCTTAGAATGATATTTAAAATAAGAGTAAATAGACTATGAATAAGAGGTTGTCAGAGAGACTGGATTATGTGATTTCCTTACTGCATGAATGTTTTAATGTCTGTTTGCCTATTTTTAGCTGATTTTCTGGGTCTTCTACTCTGGCTGAGATAGCTCATGCAGGAGATAACCAGCTGACTGGGCTTTATGTGTGGAAGGGCTGAGGCCCAGGAGGATTAGTTTGTAAGGATTCTCAGCCTTCCTTCTTCTGGATATTGGCAATAGACCTTTAAGGTTTCCCACTCTGATCATCAGGAGAATTTTGTTCTTGTCAGGCCAGATTTTGAATGTTTGTCACCAAACATTTATTGTTTGCAAGGCAGGAAGAAGGAAGTGTAGGTCAGATCTCTCAGGAGGGCCAGAGTGCCTGGAAGCAAACAGCTAGGACTGAGGCTAACCCGCCTTCCACAGGGACAGAATGGAGTAGGAATAGTGCTTTCTCAGTGGGAGGCCAGAGGAGGAGGATGGTGGGAGCAATCAGGTGTGGTAAGATGGGGGAGATGGAAGACCATTGGGGAGAGGCAACCTCTTAGAAGGTAAGAGGTGGCAAAGAAGGGTCAAGAATGGAGATTTAGACCAGTATTACTATAGACTCTGTACCCTTATGTTTTTCCCAGAGCCACCTAGTTTCTGACATCACTCCAGGATGTGTTGTGACCATTATAGGTGCTGGCTACTAGAGACACCATACAGCTGGGCTTGCCAGTGGCTTTATTCTGTGGGTCCTCACAGTGCAGGACAGACCCTCTTGAGAAAATGACTTCCCCAGTAATCACTCTGTGTACTTCCCATGTGTTGTCTGCCATCCTGTGGTCACTGAGTTTCTGTCTCCCTTCTTTCCCCAGGTCGGTGGCTGGATTGGATAAGGAGGCGGACCTGGTGCACATGGAGGTGCGGACCACTGATGGATGTGAGTGCTGCTTCCTCCAGGCCAGGGCCAGGCAGCTCGGCCTGCAGCCCTCTCTCCTCCCCCAGTTTGCATTTTATGAGCTCCATGGCAGCCAGATCCGTCCTTATTTCCCGGGGTGGGGAGAGGCCTCTCCTAAGGGAGATATTTCATTGAAATAAAACCCTCAAAAATGAATTTTCAGAGGATGTGAGTTAATGTGATGAATTTTGAGGCTACTGTTAGTATTTTTCTGGCATCCTTAGTATAATCTGAATAGGGTGTCCATAGCTCATCACAGTATTTTGCATTCACTGGATGAAATGCAGGAGTTGCCGGCTTTAAAAAACAAACCTGTCCTTTAGTCAAGCTTACCCCAAAAAGTAACTAGGCAGCTATTAGCAAAATTTTTATTTATTCATTCTATAAATATTTAGGCATGACCTACTATGTACCAGGCGATGGTCCGGGCCTGGAGATACAGTGGAGCATAAGGCCTGTATTGTCCCTGCAAATAAGCAGTGAAGTGCCGAGGTTTCAAACACGTGACCCCTTGACACATTGTGCGTGTATGTACATCTTACCCAGATTGGACTGATAAAGTATCATTTTGCACCACTTTAAGCATTTTATTCTTCCCAGAGTTGATCATATTATAGGGCTCCTTCCTATACAAGAGAAATAAAACCAGCTTAAACAAAAATATGTAAAATATGTGAAAATGTATTTTATATATGAAATACATGAAATAGGATTAGCATATCCTAGGTCAAAAATAGAGCCAACTCATCTATGGAGATAGCGCTGACCTAAGAATGGAGCTGAACAGGCACCTGTTGGTGAGTGGGGGTCCTGGGTTCTGCCACCTGTCAGCACCGATGCCAGGGGAAATCCCGCTCCCCTCGCAACTCTGTGCTCTGGCCTCCTGTTATCCAAGGTTACTCATCCTTGCCCTGCCCCAGCACAGGTCTGTGGGTTGACCAAATGGAGGGGAATGTGATAGAAATTATAAAATGTTGTACAAGTGCGAGGAGAGTCTGTTCTGCTCAGGCTGTGGTGCTGGAAGAGCATTCAGAATACATAAAGTAAAACTGCATGTGTTTTGTCCAAACATGTGTTTTTTGAGGCCAAACACAGTTGCATGCCAGAAACATGCATTTGGGGTAATATATTTTATTGGCTTTGTTTTTATTTTTAAAGAGTTAGAAAGCAATCAGCATTAGTATATGTCTGGCATGCTGCCAAGTACTTTATTTTTTTTTTCTTTCTTTCCCTGAAGCAGGCAAGGATGAGGAATGACCCACACTCTTTAATAATTTTTGTTTCTTTCTTATTTTTCCTTTTTATTTAATTTATTGGGGTGACACTGGTTAGCGAAATTATACAGGTTTCAGGTGCATAATTCTAAATCACATCATCTGTACACTGTATTGTGTGTTCACCACCCCAAGTAAATCTCCTTCCATCACCATTTGTACCCCCATGACCTTTTTCATCTCCTCCCTGTTCCCCCCTGCAGTTACCACCATTGTTCCTGTTCCTGAGTCCTTTCTTTTTCTTCTTCTTTGCTCTATCCCTCCCCCCCTGCCCCCCGGGGATTTCCCCCTACCCAACAATGGTCAGCCAGCTCTCTCCCTGAGTCTCTCTCTCTCTCTCTTTTGCACTTTTAAATAAAAGGACTATTTAAGATTTAGGGATGTAATGGATAATGCCACATACTCAAATTCATTGATCATAAGGGTGACAGAACCTGGATTCAAAATTATGTTATCTGACTGTTACTGCTGAAAAAAACTGGGGAGGGGAGAACATTAGATATAGGGGTTTGAAGAAACATAGCAGGGTAGCCAGAGGAAAGCAGGCAATGACTCTCAGAAGGTGACCCCTAGGCCACTTTTCCAGGCAACCCCTGCCTTGGCTTTGCTTCCCACGTCAACCTCTTTGAGCCATATATGTGACCTCTGGTAGTTGTCACAGTTCAGATTGGAGGACACTTTACAGGACTGTCTGATCTCCTACTTAGTATAGTAATACTTTCCCCCAAGTTCCTCACTGTGTGTTCTCAGATCCCATGAGGTCAAGCTTAAGACATACCCTTGGCTATTGACGGACAGCTTCTATTTGTTGTTGTTTATTTGTTTTGCTTCTTTTTAAAGGTAATTTCTTACATTAAGCTTAAACTTACTTTCTGAAAGTTTAAGAATGCCAGTCCAAATTTGGATAAGACCTATGGTGCAGAAGTGCTGTGAAATTTTATGAGATTAAAAATGCAAAGCACATAGAAGACTTTCTGGCTTGTTATCAAGAATTGAAAAAAGTAGACAGAAATATCACAGAGATAAATGTCATGTGCCTCACTGAGGTTAAGCTATAGCACATATTCATTCTGTTCCATGTTCTAGGTTTTTAAAAACAGTTTTTCAATAGTTAAAAGAATCTTCTTCAACCTAGTCAGTCGGCTCTAACCCACATTTATTTAGAAAGTACACATGCCATCCCTGCATTAGCCTGGCGTTGTATTTTTAATGACCTAACGAAAGGTGTGGCGCTTTTCATTTGCTCTCTTACACTCACTCCTACCCACACATTTTTATCTAAATGATCATCACAAAAAAGCACAAAGTATATTTCTTTTGTTTTCTTTTTCTGATGTGCTAGCTTAGCCTCAAATTCTCCCAGATTCACACAGCCACCCTAGTTACAGAGTAAGAACTAGAACACAGAACTCTCAATATGATACAGACAGATGGAAGTTTCTGAAGACTTACAACTAGCATCATATTTAATGATGGGATACTCAAGTGCTAACCCCTCAGGGCAGGAAAAAAGCAGGGGTGCTTACTCTTACCTTACTGCACCTCTTCAACATCATGTTGAAAGTCTGAGCCAGTGCAATAAAGGTAGAAAAATAAAGTGTAATTGATAAAGATCACAAAGGAAAAAAATAAAACTTGCTATTCTCACTGACATGATTTTCTATGTAGAATATAACAAGAAATATACCAGAGCAGCACCTAGAACAAATAAGTTGATTGAGCAAAGTTGCAGGATACAACATATTTAGAGGAGAAAGAATATATTTTATAACAAATGGTCTCAGAAAAAATGGACAATCATAAGGGGGAAAGTGAACATCAACCTATGTATAGCAAATTTAATTTAAAATGGATCAGATTCTAAATGTAAAATAAAGAAAGTATAATAAAAAATCTTTATGACCCTGGATTGACATCAAGAACAAGAGTGACAAAATAAAGAATTGGTAAATTGGACTGCATCAGAATTAAAAACTTTTCCTATTCAGAAGACATAGTAAAGACATTAGGAAAAAATATTTGCAAATGATTTATGCAACCAAGTACTCATAGCCAGAATATATAAAGAAATTTCAAAATATAGCAATAAGTAACAACCCAATTTTTTTTAAAATGGGAAAATTTTGAAAAGGCTATTTATGCCAGAGAAGTGTAATGATGACAATCACATGAAATGATGCTCCGCAGTATTGGACATTAGGGAAATGCTAATTAAAGACATAATGCAAGATCATTACACACCCATTAGCATTGCTAAAATAAACAAAGCTGACAATACTAAGTGCTGACAAGGATATGAAGCAAGTGAAACTGTCATACATTGCTGGTAGGAATGCAAGATGGTACAGTTGCTGTAGAAAAATATTTGACAGTCTTATGAGTTACACACACCTTAGTATTTAGCATATTTACCCTAAGGAAATTAAAGTTATATTCACACAAAAACCTATACACAAATGTCTGTAGCAGATTCATTAATAATCACCCCTAACTAGAAACAACCTAAAAATTGAATGGATGAATGATAAGCAAGCTGGGGTATACTTTATTAAATAGAATGCTATTTAGCACCTTTCAATACATGCAACAACGTGGATGAATTTCGAAGGCATTATGTTGAGTGACATTAGCTAGTCTCAAAAGGCTACACGTTATATGATTCCATTTACATGATATTATGGGAAAAGGAAAACTATAGAGTTGCAGAAAACATCAGTACTTGTGACAGTGGGGGAAGTACTTGACAAGAAAAATCAGAATTAGGAAATTTCTGAGGGTAATGTAGCTTTTCTGTAATCTCATCATGGTGGTTGTTACATTAATCTATACATCTGCTAAAGCTTTAGAGCTCTTTGCAAAAAAATGTGCTATATATAAATTGAAAAAAACTTTTAAACTACTACTAAAATAAAATATATTGTAAGAAAAACTATAATGTGCAGTTCTTGGCTTCTAGTTTTATAGAACTTCCCATCTTTCTTCATTATTAATTAATTAATCAATTTAGTTCTTTTTTATCCAACCAATATTTATTTAAAATCTACATATGCTGATACTGAGGGACCATGCAGGTGAATGTGCTATCATCTCTACCCTCAATGAGCTTCTAGCTTGTTGAGGAGATAGTTATTCAGATGATTCTAGCACAGATCCCAACTCTGTCACTTCCTAAAATGGTGGGATTCAGGCAAATTACTTCATTGTTCTGGCTTCAGTTTCCTCATCTATGAAATGGGGATGATAACAACTGTAACTCCATATTGGGATGTTGCAATGATTTTTACATTCTTACAATAATCAGTTAGTGCATGTATTTCCCGCAACACCAGAGAACACAGAGTGAGCATTATGAAAATGTTACTGTTGTCATCATCATCACCATCATCATCACCTAGTCATCATATTTAAGATCAGTTTATTTGACAAGGAGAGTGGAAAGAGCCCTCTATAGAGTATCAGGAGTCCCAAGGTTGTCAAGGTTACTGTGATTTCTACATTTTATCACTCTGTCAGCCACCACTCCCCCTGAACCATGAGAAGGCACAGACACTAGAATTCTCCTACGGGCGATCAGAAGTTTTACAAAGACTTTAAATCCATAAACACAATAGGAAGGAATAGAAGTTACTTTTTTTTGTTGTTTGTTAATTTTGTTTGTTTTTAGATTCTCCCAAGTCTCAGGTGCTCTAGTAGGCACCTGCAGCAATGTCAATGTCATTTTTTTTGCACTGTGCCGGCAAGCAGGTTAGCCTCACTCCCTGGTCAATGAGAAGGAGGCTTTTGGAAGCTAAATAACTTTTTGTTGTTCCCTGGAATCTGTTTTTTTACTTGTTTGCATTTAAGAGCTTATGTTCTTATTTAAAATAAATAGCTCCTGGGCATTTCTCTAAGAGAAGACCTGAAGAACTTTAGTTCACAATTTTAATTCCCTTTTTCAATTTTTGACCTTATGTATATTTCCCAAAAAGATATTTGAAGGAGTCATGGGAAATTTTTTCTTAGGTGATGAAAGACAAGACATGTAGGATAGTTAGAATATTTAATAATCTCAAAGGCAAAACATAATCACTAGTCACAATATAATTCAACATTAAAATGCCTAGGCTTTTAATGCAATTCAGTGCTATTTAACCAGTAGTTATAAAGTCAGCCTGAGGATAGAAACAGATTTCTAAGACATGATTCCTGTTTCTAAGGAGATGATCCTTTGGGGAAGGTTTGGCACAGTGAGAAAAGCTCTACTTCACAGTTAAACTTGTTGATGGAGATGATGAGAAGCTTGCCCTGCTGAATGGGGAAAGACCAAAGCTGCCACCCTAAGCTCTGCAAAAGGGGGATGTAACCTCTTAGGAAGAAAAGAAGCTTAAGGATGCCACTTTATCTCTTTCACTCTCTCTTTCGACATTCCCCAGTTCTCTGGTCATCCTCTATTCAGCACAGACCCCAAAACATGTCTACCTGTAAGTATCCCATTTCCATTATTGGCCTGGGATTCTTCTAAGGGCAAGAACCTGTCTTATTCTCTCTTCTTTCTGGAACCTCAGGGAGTGTCTGACACCTGCAACTTTTCTATATACCTTGAGCCAATACAAAAGAAATGAATCAGTCAGTCTGGGGCTAGCCCTTCTTTCCATAATGTGACAGTTGGTCCATCTGCAAGGTGAGAAAATAGAGGCTTGACACACTAGGGAAATGGTACCATCTTCCCTAAAGCTCCTGCGAACAGTAGAGCTAGCTGAAACAGGGCCCAATATTGCTAAAGTTATCAAACGGATCTCTCTATTCACAGTGGAGGGAGCAAAGCCTTTGGCTTTCAGTAGTGTCCGCACCAGATCTTAGAAATACATTAGAAAGACATTTGATATTTAGAAATACATTAATCATGAGGGTGATGTGACTTTCAGACATTTGGGAAGTCAATCCTTGTTCTCCCACAGGGATATGCAAATGAGATCTTCACCCAATCTGTTCTTTCTAGTTTTTCATTTGAGGATATTTTAAAGGAGAGGAGAGAAAATGGAAGTTCAAGAATAAGCACTAATCAAAGTCCACATGTAATTATATACATGTGGACTCAAGGAGCTTTGCCTACTTGCCCCTCCACGTGCAGTTGCCACCTCCTTTTCTAGGGATTTCCTTCTCACATAGCACACTTCTCTGTCCAGGCTAAAGACAAGGGCTGCCTTCTCCTTAAAGTCTTCCTTGATTATTCCAGCTCTGACTCCCTATTTTTTTTCTTTGTCTGATCAGCCATCACATTTAAAGCAATTAAACAGTGATATAAATTGACAGTATGGTTTTGCTAGTAGAATCTATGCTAGTAGAATCATGGTCTTTTGATTTTCCACAATAAAATAAGACTTCACTTGTTATTAATTGAATGTATGAGAGATGCTGAGTCTTAAATCCCCTTTCTTTTTTCTTAATAATAAAAAAGAGCTAACATTTATTGATCTTTTAAAATTTATGCAACAACGTACTGAGCTTTTTTCATACATAATCTTACATAATCCCGATGACAATCCTCAGAGGCAAATACGGATTTGTCTACACCTCACAGATGAAGCACAATGCTGCTC
>PVIA01014844.1:0-25213 GCA_004024845.1 Tonatia bakeri | reverse complement strand
GGTGTAAGGAAGAAAGAAAGGAAGGAGAGGAAGGCATGGTAGGAGTGAGAAAGAAAGAAAGGGGGGAGAGGGAGGGAAAGGGAAAGAAGTAGAGAGGCAAGGGCTCAAGAAAGAGGGAGCAAGGGAGGAGGAAGGAAGAAAGTAGAAGAGAGAGGGAAGGAGTGAGGGGGAAGGAAGGAGAGAGGGAGGAAGGGTGGAAGAAAGACAGAGGGAGGTAGGGTGGGAATGAGGGAGGAAAGAAGGGAAGGAGATGGGGAGGGAGGGAGGAAGGAGGGAAAGGAGGGAGGAGAAGGATGGGGGGAATGAGGGAAGAAGAAAGATGGAAAGATGTTGGGAGAGGAAGGAAAGAGGGAGGGCAGTAGAGAATAAGGCAGGGAGGTAGGAAAGAATAAGTGCAGGAAAGAGGGAGGGAGGGAGGAAGGAAGGAAGGAAGGAAGGAAGGAAGGAAGGAAGGAAGGAAGGAAGGAAGGGGAGTGAGGGAGGGAGGAAGAAAGGAGGGAGGAAGAGAGGGAGGCAGGAAGGAAGAATGAATGGAGGAAGGAAGGAAGGATAGGGGACCATGGAGGGAGGGAGGATGAAAAAAAGAGGGAGAGAAGGACAGAGAGGAAGGGAAGAAAGAAGGAGGTGGAAAGAAGGAAGGATGAAGGAGGGAGGAAGAAAGGAAGGAAGATGAAATGAGTGAGGGAGGGATTGAGGGGGAAGTCAAGGTAGGAAGGAGGGAGGGAGGGAGGAAAGACAGAAGAAAGATGGACAGAGGGAAGGAGATATCGAGGGAGGAAGGAAGTGAGGAAGAAAGAAAGAGGGAAGGAAGGAGTGAGGGGGGAAGGAAGGAAGGAAAGGGGTGGGAGGGAGGAAGGAAGGAAGGGAGTCCTTTGAAATAACTATATTTTTATTAATTCTTAGTGTATGATTATTTTCAAGGTCACTGTTTAGTCAGAGCCACTAATTATCCAGCATGAATGAAACATGAAACCTGTCAACAGACAGTGATGGACAAAGAAAAAGCAACATTTCCAAGGAAAGCTTTTAAAAACTCAACATTCATTTCCCCATCATTGTTCCATACACCCATGGCCACCAACAGAAATTTTGTTTAAAATTTCCTTCCCTTCCCACATATAATTCTGCTTATTATAATATTTTTCCATCTTTCATACCTGTCCTGGAGGCCATTGTAATTGGAGTTGCTCTATGGAAACATTTTAGAAAAATGAGGGTGGGGGAAGGGAAAGGGGAGAGGGAAGGACAGTGGGGGTGCAGAAAGGAAGGGGGAGGGAGTGATGGAAGGGAAGAGGCAGTTATTGGCTGCTGATGTATGTGTGTGCATCTCAGCTTGAGGAAGAGATTAGAGACTTGGGAAAATCTTTGGTGAGTCAAATGTGGAGGCTCAAACTGTGCACACCTTGATAGATGCTAACTGTGCCTGAGTCATGGAATGTGGTCACAAAGCCCTTTTGCTTGTTGCCAAATCGTGACCTCTATGCAACAAAAATATGTTCACAAAGTTAAGCCAGTAATCTTTCCTTCACAACCATGAAGAGTTGCATATTTTCATCTACTTTCTGTAATTCTGACTTCAGTGTTTTCTCCTAGATGATGATTTTCTGCACCTGTAACAGGAGGTGGTTCTTAACTGTGGAGAAGCACTAACTACACTCAGACCCTCTCATCATGAATGATACTTACAGAAACAAACCAATGAAGTATTGAAATCTGAAAGGATGAGGAGTTATTCAAGGGAAGTATCTTAGCAAACCAGTATGGGTGAAATCCAACGTCTGATGAGTATTTCTATGTTAAGTCAAAGTAGATTCTGAAAGAACTAATCTTTTCTGTTTAAAATGTTTTGTTTCTTGAAAGAGAAAACACTTCATTTATCCCAACTGAAGTAAGCTGCTACTTCTAATTTACTGATGCTTATCTGTAGGTTTCATCTCTTTTTAAGTCCAAAGGACAGACTGTTTCTGAATAATAACTATATAACTTTCTCAGTGTTGGCCAAAGGCGGTTATCCCCTGCAGAGGGCTTTGTCCGTAGTTTTCATCAAGAAACGTTAGGAATGCTGGTAGTCATCTACACCTTTCAGAGGCAGAGTGGCGAAACTCACATTACCAGTGCAGGAACACATCAGTGGCCTCACTTGACAATTAGAGCTACTGAAATCATGACAAACTGCTTTTTCAAAGGGTATGGGTTTGTTTTTTTTCTCCACTACTTTTTTGAAGACAGGAGTGTTAAGTTTCTCACACTTGAAGTTTTTCTGCGTAACAATGCTGTGGGAAGTTTTCTGCCCTCTAGACATAATGATCTATTTAAGGAATCAAGAACTTTGGCACAATTAATAAGCAATGCAGAACTGCACTAAATGACCTGGTACTGAATTCAAGTGCTACAGAAAATAGGAGCAAGAATTGCTGCAGACCAGGGACATCAGCGAAGGGGAAGGTTTGTAGGACACCACTTCTGCTAAAGACTCTCTTACCAGCTCAGCTCTAAACTGGGCATGGGCCAGACCACTCAGAATGCTTGCTCTAAAAATTCATCACAAAACACTCCTTCCTCTCGACCTCCATTTGATTAACCCAATCCCATTTGAGTGTCTTTGGCTCCCTATTCCATGGCATTGCTATAGTGTCCTCCACAAGTTACCCACTCCATTGAAGACGTTGACTGATGGGGCTCAATGACTGGGCTATGGCATGTTAGCATCTAATAAAGGGCCTGGCAGGCAGGAAGTACAGATAAATATTTGGATAAAAACTCATCACGCTGTTAAATAAATGGTCTCTTGGGTCACTTTTCATTGTGTTATTATCAATTTAACCATTCAGCCAATAGATAGCTTTAGTATGAGAGTAATGCAGAAACAGTTAATGTAGTTATTATAAGTAGATGTGACTTGTAAGTGGATTGTGGTAATTGGGATATATTACCTCAAATATATGTGTGTGTGTATATGTATACACATATATATGTATATGTAAACCCATTGCCATAGACACAAAGTTTGAGGTCTGTTATAGGACCTATATTTTTGTATAGCAATTCTTTATTTTAAGTGTAAATAAGGTCATATAAAGTATTTATCTTAAAGATTAAATACTACCCAACAATTTTTCTGTGTCTCTTTTATTGATTAATCGTCATATTGATTCATTGCATTTGAAACAAAAGGCAAAATGTGGACCAGGTTTTAGAAAATGCCATGTAGGGAACAATCTACTACAAGCAGTAAATTCTTAATACCTGTTACATTTCTTCTATTGTTAAAGTGTAAAATATGTAGAGTGGTGAATTTCATAATTATATATATATTGAAACCTTATTTGTACATCATGGTATATTCATATAATGGGAAACTATAAAACAAAAGTTGAACTATCTACAACTTCTCTCAATGCTGTGGATGAATCTCCCAGACTTGATGTCATGTGAAGATGACAGACTGAAGGGTACATATTCTATGATTGTTTTAAAGTAAAATACTAAAATTGGCAAAACTAATATGTACTATTAGAAGTAAGAGTATTGGCCCTGGCTGGTGTGGCTCAGTGGATTGAGTGCTGACCTGTGAACCAAAGGGTCACCAGTTCAATTCCCAATCAGGGCACATGCCTGGGTTGTGGGCCAGGTCCCTGGTAGGGGACGTGCGAGAGGCAACCACACATTGATGTTTCTCTCCCTCTGTTTCTCCCTCCCTCCCCCTCTCTCTAAGAATGAATAAATAAAATGTTTTTTAAAAAGGAAGTAAGTGTATTTCTTGAAGGGGAAAGATTTGAAATGGAAAGAAAGCAGGAGTGTGGCCTCCATAGTGCTGATCAGATTCTGTCGCTGAATCTAGCTGCTGCATTCACAGTGTGTTCAGTTTGTAAAAAATCATAGAAGTGTACAATTAAAATATATTTGCTTACTTATATTTTTATTTTCATAAAACATTTGCAAATTAGGTTAATATTTGCCTCCTAAGGTTAACAGGAGGGCTGAGTCAAATGGCATTTATGAAAGTTCTCACCAGACACTGAATTCAATAAATAATTAATAAACATTACTTCCTCGTATGTTTAATACTTACACCCTCATATATTGTACAAATAAGGTCTTTGCACAATCTGTATTATATCTATTTAATAATGCTATAATAAGACAATGTACTAATATCTTTCAGAACATATATGCTCTGTCTTCTTCTATCCTGAAGACATTCACAAACAACAAATGGTATCCAAATAAAACTGCTTTGTAAGGTTGCCATCCATGAGTTGTTCCTTACTGAAAATGTGTGCACACATAACAACTGTATAATAGTACCCATCATGCACTAATAATGAGTGGAGAGCAACAGAACGGAGCTTCTAAGAGAATAAAAACAAACTACAATCTGAGCAAAACAAATCTTTTAATTTTTCAACTGGCAGGAAAAATATTGCTTGAAATTGTAATATGGCAATCTAGCTCAAAGAAAGTAATGTAAAATGACTTCCTGAATAATCAGTTTACTGATCAGGGCCCAGTGGATGTAAACAGTGTGCTGAGGAGTTCTTTCTAGCTCTTGGACCAAACAGAGTGTGTTGAGAATTGATATGATCCCTAGGTTCTCTGACTGTGCATTTCCTGAAAATTGCCTTAAATTAAAGACTGGATAATTTTTAAAGAATACAATCATACATGACTACTTGTATTTGCCAAGTTTTTGTCTAATTGTAGTCAGTTGTTTATTCTCACTTGCTCACTAATGGCAGCCAACAACGTTCTTATCTCATTATGTTTCATCTATTGCCCAATCTAACTATTACATTGAAGTTAAAGCATGGTCATTGAGGGACTGGATTTTACAATGAAAGCATTATGCACTCAAACAAAGCATCCCTAGTAATTATGATCATGCATATGTATTCTACACTTGGACCGCCATGTCTTCATAAAAGAATTCCTGTGGGAAAAAAAAATATTTTCTGATGCCTGGAATTGCTTTGCATTTACTTTTTTATCAATACAAATAACTGTATTAAGGTTTGAAGATCAATGTTGAACCTACTTTCTAAAATCTTAAATAATCAACTTTTCCCTAGTGAAAGCAAAAACAGAAAACCTTAGAGGCCTATTGCAATTGATTTTTCTTAGAACTGCAAAAATGTTTGTGAAGCAGCAAGAGAAACAAAGAGAAAAAAACATAAAGCAATTAGACCTCACATTTCAGAAGATGGACTTGTTTATCTGGAGACAAAACGCCAACTGCAAAATCCTTCTTAACTAACTTTATGACAGCACTTCCCCCAAACCAATAATACAACCCCCCACATTTATAAAATGAAAAGCAATCCTACTGAGTTAAACACAGAAAGGACAACGAAATGCTGATTTTGATGAAGTAAAGCGAACCCTAATGTACTGGTACTGGTTTTCATGAACCTCACACACTAGCCCTTCTAACCTAGACACAAGCAACAGAAGAAATTTATTGAAAAATACCATTCAGGAAATGACCCCGTAGGAGTCTGTGGCAGGAGCATCAACGAGGGGCTGTGATAATTTGGGGCAATGTCGACCCTTACATATACAGTCAACCCTTGAACAACATGGGTTTGAAATGTGTGGGTCCACTTCCATGCAGATTTTTTTCAATAAATACACTCAACACTTCCTATCTGCAGGTTTTGTATCACAGATTTAACCAAGCATGGATGAAAACTGCCGCTTTCAATCTGTGGCTTGTTGAATCTGCGATGTGAAGGACTGACTGCAGTTAAGTTTTGGAGTCAAAACTTATTCACAGGTTTTGCCAAGAGGTTGGGGGCAGTATCATGCCCCTAATCCCCATAATGTTGACGTATCAACTATTATAAAAACCTTTCCTGTGCCAGGAAGAATAATAGGACAGCTATCTCACTGC
Organism: Tonatia bakeri; assembly: GCA_004024845.1. Taxonomy (NCBI): domain Eukaryota; kingdom Metazoa; phylum Chordata; class Mammalia; order Chiroptera; family Phyllostomidae; genus Tonatia; species Tonatia bakeri. The sequence continues at coordinate 19,323 of PVIA01014844.1, read as the reverse complement.
TGGTAAATTGTGTACATGCTAATTAAGTGCCTCACTTGCAGAGCACTGTATTTTTTGCAGCTCCTCACTTCACCACTGGATTCTGCAGGGAAAAAAACTCATGTAAATAATTAGAGGACACTTTTTAAAATAAGATCAAGGTCTTGAATTATTTGTTTCCTCCTTCTTGATGCTACCTGTATAATTCTAGCTTTCAAGTGAATCCGACAATTCAAGTTTGACTCGTAAATTAAGAGTCACTGTTTAAAGTGTTTTATTTTAGATCCACATAGAGAAAAGTCTTCTAACACATTATCTAACAATGGGCTGATTATTATCCTAGTTCATTATCCTACAAACTAGGACACTGAACATCCTTTGAGTAGCAAACACTCCTCTCCTTGCTGTGTGCATTATCCTGAGGACTGACCTTCATTGAGACTTTTACCTGATTGGTTGAGGAGGGTTACAGTGTCCAGACTTGCTGGAGGGGTTCACACTCTGGCTACCTGAGTACAGGATGCTCATATTTATTCTTTCTCATTGTCTCATATTCACGTGTTCTTTTAATAGATATCCACATAGTGATGAGACTGTCAACCTCCTATCCAGATGGCAGATCCCTCTTTGTAGAAAAATTTGCAAGGTCTCTGCCCAACTGACAACAGTTTATTCCTTCCTAATATGCTTGTTTGCTGCCGTAGAGCAATGGGAGATACCTAATTTGGGCAGCAGGAACTTGGCAAGTCATGCATAATTGTTGGTTTATTGAGCTAGGAATGTTTTCACTTTTATGACTAAGATCACTTTTATAATCTTGCTTATGAGTTTTCTGCTACCAAAATGTAAGGTCAAACTGCTTCCGTATTCCTTGGTCATTATTCTTAGCTGGAAATTTCTTATGTTTTTTTCATATGCAACATGAACAAGAAACAATTGAACCAGTGGATAAGCAATTCCCACGCTGTCTATTTTAGTTTATGTTGAAAAATATCTGTATATGTGGAGAAGTATACAAATCACAAATATATCTCAGTGATTTTCTATAAAGTAAATATACCTATGTAACCACCACTTATATCAAGATACAGTATATTACCTAGAAGACTCATTTGTGCCCATTTAATCATAATCCCCCTTCTTGGTATAACCACTATCCTGACTTGTAACACCATCAATTAGTTTCTCTGAATTTGAACTTCGTAGAAATAAAAAAGTTACTATTTCCATGTTTACTCTTTTACATCAGGCTTCATTTAGTCATTGTTTTGTTAGTGATATTTATCCTAGCACTCATGAAGTTATAATTTATTCATTCTCGCTGCTGTATACTATTCTATTGTATGATTATGCAGTGATATATTTATTCATTTTACTGTTAAGAAGCAATTGTATACTTTCTAGTTTGGGGCTACTATAAATAGTTTTGCTATGTACATTCTTGTCTGTGTCTATTGGCATTCATGTCCTTTGGTGTACATGTCTTTTTACCTGTCTCCTTCTTGCTGTAATTAGAAGACAAATTGTGAAGTAAAGTGGAAATACCCATCTAAAAAAGATAAACCCATGATGTCATTGTTATTTGGGTCGTGCTATGTGACTAATTATATTTTGAACACAAACAACTCCCTCTACCACAATACTTTCCTTCAAGAACCCAAACTCATTGAATAACTTAGCAAAATGGCCCCAAGACACTCCTGTTCTCATTTTAAAATCAACCAGATTTCAGTTAGGGATAAAAGCAAAATTTAGGATGAAAATATGCAAGCTTAAAGCCATATAGAACAGCACAGCCAAAAACACTCATTAAAATTACTTGTGGACAAAAGAGATTTGCACTAATTAAAATGCTTAGTCACTATAGAGTGGGTAAAGAAGGAAGATTGACTTAGTACCAAATGGCTGCATTTTATGGCTTTACATCAAACTTTTGAAATATTTTCAGTTAAGGAAATGAAAGGAAGATGAAAAGAACCTCCGAGGGAAACAGATAACCTACAGCAGACCTAAGGAGATCCATTATGATCATTATGGCAGCATTTTCTAGCACATTTATGAATTTGAGTGATTTTTATCACACTTGTTAAGGGACAATTGAGCAGGTGCCATTTTATGAGCTACTAATTCTTGAGTGATTTCCAAGTGGAGGATATGCACACAAGGGTCAATTATTATGAATCTAATAGAAATTCTGTGGTTGGGAAAAATGCAAAGTAACATTAATCCCTCCATTGCTCCCTTGAGCAGGGTTCAGCTGTCAATTTTAGTCCTGAGGAACTTGGAGACCGTCAACATGGCCAGAAGTGTTTCTGATTTGCTACATCAAGGGCAGAGTAAGCTGAATATTTTTAATGTAACTCTGTAAAAGCAGTTCCTAATTTTAATGTCATAGGACTATTTAAAGGCAAAAAGATAAACATGATTTCTATAATTAAAATATAGCCTCTATATGTTAGTATATAATTTTGAGATTTTAACCTTCAAATGAAAAAGTATTCCTACTTCAGAACAAGTCCTGATTCTTCAGTAGCTTCTATTTCAGTATTTATGTAACTAAGCATAGGGGCATTTTATTCAGGTGATATGGAATGTGCATTTTATTTCCCATGAAAATCAGAACAACCAAAAATCCTTCTAAAACTTTAAACAATAAATGGGAAATACTTAACACCATGATGACACACTTGGCATTCAAGAAAGTTAGGTTCCTTCTAGCATATATTTCTATGACATTGCCATATAACTATCATTTGCCACATATGGATGGGGCCATATAAATGTAAAGGAAAAGAAGAAAATGTGGAAGAGAACTAATATTTATTGATAGCTTTTTATGTGTGAGGTAATAAGTTCAATATTTTATATATGGTAGCTGATTTAATCCTTTCAATAATGCTACAAAGTATGATTTATTAAGCTCTCTATGGACTAAAAAATTGATATTCAATGAGGTTAAATATCTTGAGCAATGTCACTCCCTAATAAATGGTAGACTCAAGAATAAGAGGCACCTGCTTCTATGCTCATAATCCTTTTCTACTATACTACTTGGCTTTCTCATCCTAAAGACTGATTCTCAGTAGTTAAGATCCTTAATGCCCTGTTGGAAAGCTTGAAATGAAAACGATCATAGCTCACCTGCCAGTGCACCAAGCACTTCTCCAAGTTTAAGGTCATTGCATCTCATACCAGTTTTGACATTGGCAATGTTTTTGGAGGAATCTCAAGGGATACCTATAACCTTCCAGTTATGTATCAGAGGGTGATAAGGAAGGTTCAACCAGTGGCCACAGGCCACATCTAGGCCAAGGTCAAACTGCCAAGAAGCGGCAAGACTGTCGTAAGTCATGTCTCCAAGCTGACACTTCCTCTCAGTTTAGAACAATCCCATTTCCTCATTCCTTGCCCTGTTTGCTGTTTTCTCTGTATCCCATCTCTCTCAACTCTAAACCATCTTCTAAGCTGCTGCCAGAGATCTTGAGGTTTATAAAATGCAAATCTGTCCATGCCACTCTCTTCCAAAAAAATTCCTTAATCCTGATACAATTATAGCAATGTCCAAACTTCTTAGATTAGTACATAATAGTTGGAATCCTTCTTCTCTGGCCTTGCCTTGCCCCTTCTCTTTTACCCTCACATCTTTCTCTCTGACCATCCTGAAATAATGCAAACAAATGCTTCATATCTCCAAGCCTTTGTTCATGCAGTTGTATCCACAAATATTCTTTCTTCCTTTTTCTTCTAAGTAAACCCAACTTTGTCTTTCATGGTTCAGCTCCAACATTAACTTCATTAGACCTCAATGTCTGATTTGTATTATATGTCCTGCTATGTACTTAAAAACTGATAGAATTAACACTACTGATTTACAATAAGTTACTTGACTATATTTTCCACTATATGGTAAATGTCTTGAGGACAGGGACTATAATTTTAGTCATGTTATTCTTATGCATAGCACAAGAGAATGTGCTCTGTATTTTGTCACTTACTATCTTACTTCTCCCTTCTAAGCCTTACATTTGTTATCTATGAAATGGAACATCACCCACTTTGTAGGGTTGTTGTTAGGATTAAGTAAGATTGGCCCATGCCAATAAAACACAATGTCTGCATGCCCTGGCTGGTGTGGCTCAGTAGATTGAGTGATGGCTTGTGACCCGAAGGGTCACCAGTTCAATTCCCAGTCAGGTAATATGCCTGGGTTACAGACCAGGTCCCCAGTAGGGGGCATGCAAGAAGCAACCACACATTGATATTTCTCTCCCTCTCTTTCTCCCGCTCCTCCCCTGTCTCTAAAAAATAAATAAGATATTTTTTAAAAAACACAATATCTGCAATATGTTAAGTGTTTACTAAATGATAGCTATTACTATAGTGAGAAGAACAGTGTCCAATTATTTAAGGAATAGTCATTTCTTAATGTATAAAAATGATATGAATTTAATAACATTTTAATACAATTTTGAAGGAATTCCACCTTTATCATAACTATCAGAGGAACTCTTAATAAGAGCTAAAATTTATTGTATCTAATAGGGACAGGAAACTAAATATCTTTTAGTCTCCTTGTTCTCTTTTACAGATGAGTATTTGAGACCTTGTAACATCAACTGTATCAATTAGAATTTGATCAGAGAAGCAGAACCCTTTTGAGTGACATAGAATGAGGGGTTTATTATATAGATTATACCTTGGGCAGTTGTGAAAAGTAATAGAGGTATGTATTCAAGGCTGTTGCTTTCATGTCTGGTGGTGAGTCTAAAGTCACCGTAGGCCAGCAGCATCAACAATGAGAAAGCAAAGCCAGGCCTGAGGTAAAGGAGCATGAGGACAAACTGAAATTTTCAAAAGCAAACTGCATCCCTGATCAGCATGGTTGACTGGTTGAGCATCATCCTGCAAAGCAGAAGGTTGCTGGTTCTGATTCCTGGTTAGAGCACGTAACTGGGTTGTGGGCCAGTCCCTGGTTGGGGACGTGCAAGAGGCAACAGATCAATGTTTCTCTCACACAGGGATGTTTCTCTCCCTCTCTTTCTCTCTCCCTTCTGCTACCTCTAAAAATAAATAAATAAAATATTTTTTAAAATTGGAACCCACTAAGACAAACCAGCACTAGCATTTGTTTCCCATAGCCTCCAATCACTCTGATACAGGTGATTGGAAAAGGGAGACAGTGCCCTTTGCCATTGAGCTGCACAGATGCCTAGTTCAATACTTAGAGAAACTTAAGGGTGAGAAGTGTCAGGAGCTGAGGGAGCTGAGAGCTGGTGGCTACTGGAACCAGCAAGATGAACCAGAAGAGAGGTAGTAACATGTGTGTGACTTATGGCAATGTGTGGGGCCCTGAACCAACCTCCAGAGCCTAGAGGCTGTTGCTCCCTTTTGCCTTCTAAATTTCATGAAAGTTTCTCTTATGGCCAACTCTAACCTGAGCAAAGGAATTATTGAAAATGCAGTTCCAGCTCAGATAAAGTGGCACAGTTTAAGGCTGCCATCAAGTAACAACTCTACAAATGCGCAATTGTAGAACTCAGTGTTCTTTTCATTAGAGTACCCTCCCATCTCTAATAGTATCAATTGCAAGGTTAAGAACATACAGGGTGAGGGAAAGTAGTTTTATATTTGTGAGTATGCAAAACACAAAGTTTATTCATGTGTTATTATTTATTAATTATTGCATTATCTTCCATACAAATAACTGTAAACCTACTTTTGCCCCACTTGAATAATTTAGTTTGGAAAAATTAGATATCAAATTTTTGAAAACAGACATCAAAGCACTAAATTTTCATCAAAAACAAAGCCAGTCTTTCCAGGACTTCTCAGAAAATTTGTTTTTATGTTATCAAATAATCCATGAAATTATTAGGTACAACTTTCTTATTCAATATTACATCCATGTTAAAAAAATTGGCTTAACATCAATCCTTAGAATATTCCATTTCTTGACCAAACAGAGAGGACACTTTCCAGACTTCTGATCCTTGAGGGGAAATTCTAAATTGTTCATTTTTGAGCAAAATCACACAAACCTATTAACCCATGGAGCATTTTGGTTTCTCAGAGATCGCCTATTCTAGGACCACACAACCACAAGTAGTCACAGACCATTTTTGATCTGATTTTTTTTTTAAATCCTTCCAACACTCCAAACTCTATTACCCAGTAGTAAGAGAATTTTTTACCTATAGATGTATAGGAGAATCTAAATTTCCATGAAATCTTTGGTTTAAGTGGCTTTATCCAACTATTTTCATATTACTCAAAAAGCTATATGATCAACAGTAGTTGAAAAAAATAAAAATTAAAAATACATAACAAAAATAGAATGAAAACCATAAGACTTTTGAAGAACCACCTCTAGGTGGCCCCAGAGCTCTTTTTCTACTCTGACATCCTTGTGTTCTTATTTTGTTTCCACTAACAGAAACTCCAGCGCACTTTGTGATAAGTATCAACTTTGTGAAAAACTGATCCCTTTCAATTCCATTTTATCTTAATCACAACTTTTTTAAAGTGCTCTCTTTTGAAAACACATCTTTAATTCTTCCCACAGCTCTTGTTTTGCATTTCTTGTAGATGATTTAGCTCAAACTCGAGTCAGTCTTCTCATAATACTCTATACTGTATATATTATATAAGGCATTCTTATAATAGCCTTACTGACTTTTTAATTATTATTCTCTTTGAGGATGAGAGTAAAAACCCTTTAAGTGTGCCTGGAACCATTTTTTCCCATGATTGTGGCAGATTCCAAGAATCTGGCTCCTTCATCCCTGGGGCTGAACCTTCACTCAAAAGGCTTTGATTACTCAAACCAGGCTCTCCAGAGAACAAGCAGTTGGTCCACAAGACATGTTTGCCTTGGTGAGACAGCTGGGCTCCCAGAGGTGGCCTGAGATGCCATAAATCATGGGGTGAAGATGGGAGCTGGCGTCAGAGTCTAGTGTTAAGGCAGTGACTTTTCTCAATTCAGCAACCAGGGTTCAACAGTATTTTCAGAGTGAGGACCTCCTGCATGGAGGCCAGTGTCATGAATGTCTCCATGTAAAACTTAGGTCATTTCCTCCCCTGCAGCTGTTTCTTTCCTTCTGGAATCAGTCTTGTCTACCACTCTTGCTAATCTTTTCTATGCTGTTAAGTGAAACAAGGATATTTACTAGTGATAGCTGAACACACCATTTCCCAAAGACGTTTTCACCCAATAAGGGCCATGGCGGGGTGAAAATGAAGACAACTATACTTGAACAACAATAGAAATTTTTTAAAGATATTCTTTAATATTAGAATGAAGCAGTGATTAGGGCCTGAGGATTTACATTCAGGGATATGTAAGTTTTATCTATGCCACTTACTAGCTTGCAGCCATCCTAAACAATAAAATGAAAATGATATCTTGGAGCCTTTCTGTCAGGATTGAATGATACATCAGTGCACCTAGTGATTAGCACTGAGAGAACATGCCATACATGGTGGCTCTTACTATTTTTAAAATTGTTTATACAGAAGCAAAATTGTAATACCACCTGATAGAAATGGGCTTAAAGCTTGGAATATGAATGCATATATTATATTTCTATCCAAGCATCATCATTTGTGAATTGTGAGATCTTGGGCAAATTGTTTAACCCTTAACCTCTATGCCTTTGTTTCTTCATCTGCAGAATGGGGAGAATAGCTAAATTTTAAGGCCATTGTGAGAATTATACACACACACATATATGCACAAAAGTAGGTTTACAGTTGTCCATATGGGAAATAATACAATAATTAATAACTAATAACACAAGAATAAACTGTTTTTGTCCTGAGTACTCACAACTGTTAACCTGCTGTTACCCACACCTGTATCCTTAGGAAGGGCCTTGGTGTCAGAAGTTTGCACAGGTGGCAGACACAAGGCCCAAGGGCCAAATCCAGCCCTCTACCTCATGTTATCCATCCAGACACCTTGTTTCTACCCAGTGGCAGCACTGAGCTCCTTGCCCCTAGTTAAGGAGTAGTTATGTTTACACAGTCCTAAAGTTACATTCTGCCCTTTGAAGGCAACCGCGAGGCTGATGTGTCCCCCACTCTGTGAAAATGAGTTTGACACCCCTGGCCTAGTGCTTAGAAATGCACAATAAAATTTAGCTTCTTTCTAATCATTCTTCAGAATGGACAACAGACACCTCATTTTGATACATGCATTTTAGTGTTAAATATTATGGAGGAAATACCCACTCAGATTTAGCGTGACAGGTGATAGGCTGTGAAGGCTTAGTCTCTAAGCAAAAAAACTAGACAATTCTGGGAAGTAAGACAGAGAAAGTGTCTTTCATACACATCTTTACCACCTTGCTCTTCCTTTCATTCCCTCCAGAAGGTTGTTTTAGGGGATATGATATTTAAGTAGGTGTCATTGCATTTAAGTACCAACAGGAAAAGTTGGAAATGGTATCAGAGATCTGGTTGTAGCCAGAGAGAAATATGATAAGAGAAGGTTCAGAGAGACGTGATGTGAGAACTCAACCTGCCTTTGTTGACTGTGATGTTGGAGGAAGGGGACCATAAGAGAAAAATACTGACAGTCTCTAAAGTTGGAAGACAAGGAATCGGACTCTCTCCTAGAGGCTCCAAATACAAGGGCAGTCTCTGACTACACCTTGATCTTAGCCCAGTGAGATCTGTGTTGAACTTCCAAGCTACAGAACAGGAACATAATAAATTGGTAATGTTTTAAACCACTAAGTTTGTATTAATTTATCATAGCAGCAATAGACAACTAATATGAAAACAAAGCTAAATATTTGTCAACGTTTAAGCTCTTTGCTAGTGTACAGACCCTCTGCCAAAATCAGCAACCAAATTGCTGCCCTTATCAACAGTGCCATTAAAAATCATAAATGTTAATAGTAGAAACAACTTCAGCAATCATCTAATTCAAGACTTATAGTTTATACATGAAGAAATTAAGGCCTGGCGAGGTGTGTGACTTAGCCATTGAGAGATTAAAATGCTTTAAGTTGCAAGCATCAGAAAAGTTGGGCTCTCTCTGATTTAGACAATGAGTTTTATTATGTCATATAACAAGAAACAAGGTGGTGTTCACCACAGGGTATCAGAACTGTAGTTTTCGCCAATTTCCTTGTCTCTGGGATGACTCGCCCAGCCCTAGGCCTCACATCCACACATGACAATGTCCAGAAGAATAGGAGTGTCTCCTTCTGTAGCTCCTTCTAAACAGAGAGGAGTAATTTCCCTTATACCCCTCAGCTATATGTATACTGTGACTCCAAGACTGAAAATTAGAACCAGACTGACTGATTTCAAACAACAATGCAGCCTCTTAGTAGCTGGGCAACCTTCCTTCAGCAAGTTATTTTACAGCTTTGTGTATCATTTTCCACACCTGGAAAATGGCATGAGTACATTTTGCTACTTCACTGAGTTTTTGAAGGATTAAATGGGTTGTTGTGTAAAGAAAGCTTAAACCATTCTCTGGCACATAGTGAATACTGTAGTTAGTGATTTGGTCAAACCTCCCTATATCCACATTCTTGGGGTAGTCCCCTTCCACGCTGACCCAGGCCTCAGTCATGTGACTTAACTTGGTCAGTGAAATAATACTGGCCGTGACACAAGCAGAGACTTGAAAGCACTTACGCATATCGAGACTTGCCTTTTCTTGTTGCCCTTGATCACTGCTATCATAGAAAGCAGCTCAAAGTAGCCTACAGTAAAGAAAAAACACATTGCTTCTGTTGCCCTGGCCAATGGCTACACATATGAATGAGGGTATCCTAGATTAACCAGTCACCATTCAATGCTCCAGCAGACCACAGACACACATGCAAGCCCAGTGCAGGTGGGTCAGGGCAGCCCAGACTTAAAGAACCTCACAGGTAACCCACAGAATCATAAATTAAGTTGTAGACTAAAGTCACAAAGTTTTTGCGTGGTTTGTTAATGTAGCAAAGGCTAATGGATACAATAAGCACTCGATAAAAATTAGGTATCCTTTGCTATGGTCATTGCCCGATCACCAACAATGGCATAATTATCTAAATAATAACAACAGTTGTTAGTTTAGAGCACAGGCTCCCCAACCTGGTGGACAAAGCTTTTTGCAGTATGACACCCTCCCCCTATACCTTTCTGGTTTTCTCTGTTAATCCATCTATTGTAACCTGAAGCCTTGACAAACTATCGGTCTCATTGTCCCCTAACGAATCCTATCTCTGTGCCTCATTATCTGGGCTTGTGCCTTGCTCTATACCCACCATTAAATGTGTGTAAAGTGTTAGCAAGTGACAGAGGTGATTCTGGTAAGCAGCCAGTGTTGGGAGTAATCATTTGATTTGGAGTAGTCATTGAGAAAGACTGGATGTTGGGGTGTCAATCATCAAAATCATTACGTATATGATCACACAGCTGCTCAGTAACAGAGTGATGCTATTGACTGGTTCTCCTGAGCCCCTTCCTGGTGTTTGTTTCTATCATTACATGCTGTGGGAGAGAGTGATACCCTCAGGCATTCACAACAACTTAATTATTGGGCATATTGTCCAACAGCAGAGAGATACTTGTTCACACTGTTGTTTTTCTTTGAGCTGCACATATTGTGCGGCAAAATAAAAAACTTCAGATACCATTACCGAGACCTTGTTTTTGTTTTTTCCTGCATGCCCAGCAGCAGGTGAGGGTTCAGTATCAGCTGTGAGAAGTTAAGCTGAATAAACTGGAGGAAAACCTTCTAGAGAATGCAAGCTCAGCTTTTAAAAAGTGCTAAGTTTGCCAACTCAAGAGCCCAGGACAGCTTAATAAAATTAAACAAAGGAAAACCAATTAAACACTTTAAACTACTATTCTTGGACTCACCAAAACAACACAAATCAAAAGAGGAAATATTCAAGTATTTGTAGCAGCTGGATTTTCGTGAAAGTCTTTTTAGTTAAGCCAAGTTCCCCCTCTTGCTGTTGCTTCCCAAAAGACCAAATGATTTTTCAATCTCCACAAAGTACTTCACTATGGATTTGCCCACAGTGACAGTCAAAGAAATCCTAATGGCCTAATGCGTAGCTCTGAGCATTCCTCTTCTCATTTCAAAAACTTTTAGGGGCTCCTCCTGGCTTGTCAACATCCTTGACCTGGTAGAGAAAGCCTTTTGCAATGTGACATCCCTACTCTAGGTTTCTTTATTGTGCCATCTACTTGCAGCCTGAATTCTTGACAAGCTAGGGGGCTCATTGTCCCCTGATGAATCCCGTCCTCTGCTGCCTCATTGCCTGTGCTTGTGCCCTGCTCTATACCCACCTCTTCCTTACATCCTCACTGGAAAAATAACCCATTTTTCAAAAGCAACCTCACATGCTAACTTTCGGAAGCCTTTCTGTATCTTTTGTTGAAACTCACCAGCCAAAGACTACCTGTAATACAAGTGTAATCAAGGTGTATTTAACTTGCTGTAGCTTGGAAGAATACATATCAGAAGAACCATGAGAATTTGGATTCTATGGAGGGTTTAAGGAGGCAGGGGCCATTTCTGGATTGGGTGCTCTCAGGAAGCAAGAACCACTTGCTGAATGGATACTTTGATAACTTATATTTAAGAGACAGGAGAATTAAAGCAATGCTACAGTTGTCATAGGTGAGGAAGCACATATTAGAGAGAAGAGGGAATCATTCAGCCACCTTACCTCAGCAGAGTGTCCTTGCTCTGTGACTGTGTCTGATTATTTATTATATACTCCGTGTGTACACATTCTGTCTATATACCTTGCATATTGTTCATGTTCAGGTAGGACATCTCAACTCTCAGGACTATTTTTCATTTATTTACTATGCAACTGGTTATGTCCATCTTTTCAGAATCTCCATAGTACAGAAGTGAGAAAAATTTTCCACAATGACATCAACATTAGCACTCATAGGTTGTTCTTTTTGGTTTCTAGTTGACTCTTAAATCTTTTATACTTCACAGTAAAACACACCTTGTCTAAAACATTCACCATATTTTGCAAAAGAGAAAAACTTGGCATGACCAGGCTTGTAGATCTGCATGCAAGAAGCTGAACAGCAACTATCCCTCTTAGACAAACATGTTCCCTCCAGTAGACCACAGCCCCACCTCCTCACACAAGGTAGACTCGTCCATTTACACTGGACTCATAACCCCCACCTGCTGTTCCCTAAGGATATTCAAAACTATGTTCTCTTGTGATTCATGTTTCAGAGTTAAATAAGGAACTACATAGAACAAGAAGAATGAACCAGCAGGAGTGAAGGAATGGTGACCTATAAAGGGCAGATAAAAACATTTTCAGCTTTGGGGGCCAGAAAGTCTCTGTCACAACTACTCAACTCTAACTTTATAGCAAGAAGGTAACCGGAGACAATACATAAGACTTAAGTTCCAATAAAACTTTATTTATAAAGACAGGTGGTAGACAGAATTTAACCCACAGGACCAGTGTTAGCTTTGAGACCCATTCCTGCCATTTGATCACAAGCCGATAACTACCTCTGATTTTGTATTCTCATCTGTAAAATAGTGATAATAATACATGCTTTATGTGTAAGGATCTACGTGGGATATTGTTACATGAAAAACCTTTTTAAACTATTAGGTGCTATGTACTCAAAAGATATTATTAGCTTGTTATATATTTAAGGGGCAGGACTGATCATCTTTCTGTGAGAAGATTGTGGTAGACATAAAAATGTGCCACATAGAGCTCCCTCCAAGAAAAAATTTGCTGCCCAGCTGCAGGGAGTGTGCTCAGCAGGCAGCATCTGGCTGGTCAGCTTTTTTACCATCAGCTTCAGCCGCTGAGGGTCACCTGATCCGGGGAAGACATCATAGTGACTGAGCAAGACAGAGGTATTACACAGGTTCAATCATTTCAGCCTGAACTCTCATAAGCAATACTCACTGCAGCACTCCTCACCAGACCAGCCAAGTCTTTGTGGGACCTCATGTCAGATCAGCTTCTCCCTCTGCCCAATCATGCTTCCTCTTCTTTTTCTTTATGAGTTCATCCTTAGTAAATATCTTATGCCCTAACCTTCATTTCAGGGTGTGTTCTGGAGAGCACAACCGGTGACAAGGACAGTTTACTGAGATACTGAGATACTATTGTGTGTTGTTCTTTTTGTGTGTTTCTTTTCTCTGTTCCAAGAACATAGTCAGTGCCTTGCCTTGGAACCACTTGTGCTCTTTGGTGATAAACTCCCTTTCTGATCAAAATCTCTAATGGAAATATGCCTGGGCTTATGGGTCTAGATGGAGAAATAGGCTGCAAGGGAAATGGCTGACCCTGAGGAAATGGGACTACTCTGGGCGAGGCAGGCATCAATGGTTTGGGGTCTGTGTTCCATAATCATCAAAAACCGCCCACCATGTATTCACACTCCCCAGCAAGACTTCAGAGAAAACTAGTAGAATTCTGTAACTCAGAAAGCCTGGCACAGAAAAGTTGGGATGCTGATGCCAGCAAAATTCCTGGGCCCATAGGACCTCTTCAAGAGAAATGCAGTCTTGGACCATGAACAGATCAGCAACAAGATGGAAGTTCAGAATCAAATATAATTAAAACTTTGAAAAGTAAAGTAATGTGGTATATCTTGCACAGCCTAATTGTTGAATAAAATCCAATAGACTGTTTACATTGCTTTAATAAACTTTCTGACCAAATAAATCCAATGATTCCTGAAAAATCAATAACAAAGGTCCAATCACTCATTGATTTCACAAATGTATATCAATACCTATTGTACTATATCCCTGGCATTCTGCTAGGTGTATGGTGATGAACAAGGTAGATATGGTCAGCAGGGGGTATGCAGCCACTTTTTATTTTGCTGCTGCCAACAGTCTCAAGGTCAGGCAGGTGGACTCACAGGAAGCTGACAAGGCCTTCAAAGATCGAAAGGGTCAGTGTGGCTTCCTGCCATTTCCTGGGAGACTGAGATTCAGTTCAGTCCAGATTGAGCACCTCAGAGGCTCCTCTTGCTGCCAGCATCTGTGACTCTCTGCCTGAAAGCTTTCTCTAGTTACATGAACATGCTCAGTTCATGTGCAGGGCAGGCCTGAGTGGTATGTGTGTATGTATGAGAGAGAGACAGACAGACAGAGACAGAGACAGAAAGAGAGGGAGGGATGGGTGGAGAGAGAGGGGGGAGTGGTGGGAGAGAGAGAGAGAAGGTATGGCACAGAATTGATGTCTTTGGGAGCAGCTTTTAACCATTGGAAACAGGAGTTGCATAAACTCCCCTGCTTGCTTGCCCCTTGGGTGGGAAAACCCTGAGATGTTCTCTACACTGTCTCCCAGACATGCCCGGTGGGATTCAGCCACAGTTGCCCACAGCAATAATATGCTCATTAACACAATCTATTTTCACTTCTTTCCCTTCACTATCTCATTTTCCCACTGCTGTTTCAGTGATTCCCAAGATTACCTCGCAAATAAGTTATTTGCACTGAAATTCTCATTTTGTTGTCTGTTTCTTGTGGAACCTAAACTAAGATTCCCATCACCTTCAGGTATGCTTCAATGTAAGGGGAAGGGACACCACAACCACTACTATGTCCACCCCAGCACTTGTATGCAGGAAAGCCCCATCTCTGGGTCCTGGTTGATAAATGTGTGTGCTTATTTGTAAGCACTCTGATTAATATATGGCTGAAAACAGCAAACAAGTAATTTACTTTGTCCCCCTAATTAACAGTAAGTACATTGAGGACAGGTTGTGTAACTCCTTCTTCTATCAGCACCAAGCATATTGCTAAACACCAAGTAGGTACTCAGTGATGGAACTGATTTTTTTTCCCCAGCAAGTCAGTGCCTACTTGTAGCTAAGTAGGTTTTTAGGAGCCAAGTAGGTCTGTTAATTCACATTTCTGGTTATTATTTAGAGCCTGAAGAAGTGGTGTGTGTGGTCTCCACAGTGAAATAATTAAGTCCCTCTGGTATTTCCATAAAGTCTTCAGGCATTTTTGTACAAAGTCTCTAAACTTACATGATCAAAAACAGTCTAAAGCAAGCAAACATTTTCTGAAGAGGGCCAAATACTAAAATATTTTAGGCTTTATGACCAGAAAGCCTCCAACACAACCACCCAAATCTGCCATTCCAGCTACAAATAATATGGGAATAAATGTTCCAATGAAACTTTATTTACAAAAACAGGTTGCTAGCTGTATTTAAACCTAGGGACTTAGTTTTCTGACCTCTGGTGTAAGGTAGTATTGTCAAACAGAACTTTCCCTAGTATGAAAATATTCTATTATTTGAGATATCCAGTTTAGTAGCCAACATGTGGCTAGTGCTACTGAGAATATGAATTTTATTTTATTTACATTTAAATAAGTACATGTGGCTAGTGACTACTATATTGGACATTTTATGGTGTTGTTTTGCCAATCCTGGCAAACCCCTGACCACTTAATCATGTTTTTGTCAACATTTCTGCCCCAACTGCTTATTCATTGAGAAACACAATGCTGGGAACAGTGAAACTGAGAATAGCATATGTTCTTGTCTTTCCAGTGAAACTGACAGCTTCCCTTTTTCTTTGGTGTGGTTGACTGAGCATCATACATATGGAGAAGACAAGCCATTATTTATCCCTGGGCATGCTAAGGTGTAAGTAAAGCTTCTAGGCATATTTTTCATGAGCTGCAGTGTCTTTGCCAAGAATTCAGACATCTTCAGGTGGTCTTGGATACTAGTAGAAGTCTCATCAAAGTGGGGGCTTAAGTTTTCGTTCTCAGCAGGCTATTTTAGTGTGCTAGCACTGTCAGCTCAAAAACTCTGACCTTTTAGCAGTTGATGACTCAATTTTGGCAAGCAATTTCCACCTACCTTCTCCTTTACAAAGTTTGCTTTTCAAAACCAGCCTAACAGGGATCATTTCAGTGTGTGATGAAATAGGCACTTACTGAGCAATAAACCTGTGGATTTATGCTTATGGGTTTCTAGAAACAACTTTGCCACAAGACTGTGAAATCTTGCCCACAGTTCATTGAGCTCTGACTGGATCTTGAATTATAGTTGATGCTCCAAACAGAAAGTAATACTTGTCACATCCCATAACTATATATTCTATGGCTTTGGAAAACTGTGGATTGCTTTGACAAATTCACTCTGCTAGGGCTAAAGGAACACTTTAGATTCTGGATCACACAGTTATAAGGTGCCACTGAGTTTTAAGAATAATTTATAGGTAGGAAAATGCACATACCAACACAACGCATCTTCCCAAGTTCAACACAGCCATAGAACCAGCATGCAAATCACGCTTACCAAGTTGGGAAGAAAACACCATCCTTACCTTCAACAGTGTAGGTCAGGTTTTCTTATTCTTTGTTGGTTTTTTACTTTACTTAAATTTAATTAATCACACATCTGGGTTATTTTGTAAGAGTCATTCAACCCATTTTGCTACATATAGTTGTAGATTGCTTATTCTTCTTAATATTAGATTAGTCCATTGCATGAATGCTCCACAATTTATTTATCCAGGAAACTTCAGATTAATGTGTGTGTGATTTCTAAACTTTGGAATAGATTCTGAACAGTGCTTCTATGAGCATTCTAGTACATGTCTTTGGTGCATGTGTGAAGCATTTCTGGATCATCAGGTATGCTTATACTCGCTGTAGGAGATCCTGCCAAACATTCTTCTAAAATGATTGAACCATTTCACACTCTTACCTACCTACAATGGATGGAAATTCCAGTGGCTCTGCATTCTCAACTACATAGTATTTTCTTTTTTTTTTATTTTAACGCTTTTAGTTGACATATGGTAACTTATTGTGGTTTTAATTGCATTTCCCTGATGAGTTGAGCATCTTTTTACATCTTTATCAGCCATTTGGATTTTTTTTGTGGAATGTTTGTTCAATTCTATTGCCCAATTTTCTATTTGATCAATTCCCTTTCCTTATCTAATGTTTTTAATTTAGTTTTTCAATATATAGTATAGTTAGAAATTAAAAAATGAAAATATTTTAAAAGATATAGAAAAATATATCCTTCCTACCTTTGTCCCAGGTTCAACCATGTCCCACTCCTCTTCTCCCCAGGAGGAACTAGTTTTTGTGAGTTTATTCTGTTTATTTTATTACTTTCCCCTACTTCCAGGGCTTCTTTATGAAGGTACTGTTATTTAAATATGAAACAAGTTTTCCATGGAAAATAGCAGAAAGTCAATACAATCATCCCACTTTAAGCAACCAAAGAAGTGAGTCCCATTCTTTTCTTTTATCTTTTTTGTAATTTTTTTTGCACTGTCCATGCAATGTTAACAGCAATCAAAATGATAGCTGTTCTGTACAACTGTGGGGCAAAAGGCCCAATTTCCAAATCATTCCAGGTCTGAAAGTTAAGATATGCCCATTTTACCTAATACTGTTATTTTGTCAGGACTAAGCAATTTAGATATATTACACATGAAGCTTACAAACCAAATATAAAAGTTGTACATCAATCTGTTCTTCCTCTAAGCTATATATTCTCTAAACAGAAAGGTTGGTTGGCATTGCAGGACTTACATAAACAAGGGTGTATTATTTGCTGCAGATTTGCTGACTTACCTGATACTGGGCTCTTTACTCCCCATATCCTCAGTTACTCACTAGTAGTAAGTTGGACACTTAGGGAAGTGCACTAACTCTTCTGAGCCACCTGGGTAACATCACCACACAGAAAATTGGTGTAAAGAAGATTGCTTTCTCTATAAATATTCTCATTCTACAAGCTTGCTGATGTGCTCAAGTTCCACTCTGAGGCAGAATTAGACAACATATGCCTGAAACATTGTATTTCTGTGTGCACAGAGCCACATGGTCGTATGTCAGACTTTAGGTGAAAAGGCCATGCACTCTAGAAGAGTTACTTACCAAAAGTGAAATGTTGTCCAAAGTAGTATGAAGATAAACCACCTATGATCACAAGTGGTCGCATGCACAAGTTTCAGACAAACTTACAGTTCAAATTGATCTTGACTGCCCCTCAGCCATAGTAGATATATGGGAAAGCCCTCAGACTTCTCTCTGGCAGAATCCCAGAAAGAGATATGCATACTTGGAAAATATTGGTTGGTCTTTGAGGATTGGGATTCTACCTTGATGTATGTTAAGTTCGTATTTTCCCAGGAAAAGCCTCCAAACACCTTTTATCTCTCCCCAGGAAGAAAATACCTAACTAGAGTCACTGATGAGTCAGAGAAGCAACTGAATATAGGTGTAATCATGAGCTTCCAGTACCAACACACACAATGTACAAACAAGAGAACACTGGAGTTAATGCCAGATGCCAAACAACAGGGAAAAATAATCTCTTTGTAATTATTTAGGCATCTGAGGTAGGTGCCATGACTCTTAAAGTATTTCTGATAGAATTTTCAATAAGCACCTTCATTAATTTTAATGAAAACTAAAGTCTGATAACCATTGCACTCAGTTATTTAGATTTATAACATATCACATATCGATTATACATTAACATTTATATAACAAATCAATTATGTAATAAATATATAAAATATTTTGCAGCAGCTAAAAACTCCTTGGTTATATGAAAAATTATATAAAAATATCATAATTATAATAAGTTTAGAACATTTCATAGTTTTCAAATTATAAATTGATTCACAGATTTGTTTTAATTCCCTGTATTAAATAAGGCGATCTGTTAGACTAAGCAGCATCTAAAATTTGTGGGTCACATAGAAAGCTATAAATCAAGCTAACATAGAAATAATATATATTGTGTCCTCCTACTTTGAGCAATGAAGAAAGGGCTAGTCTCCCCCGACCACCTTTTTTCCCCCTCACCTTCACTATCTTTCAAAAGTGGTCACATACATAGACATGTGGACACACAGTCCACACCATTAACCTCTATTCTCCATTCTCCATCCATGTAAACTCCTCTGCAGAAACCACTCCTTAGTCAATTCTCAGGCCTAGAAGTGAACACACAAACAGTGTCCACCCTCAAATGCACAGAACCAAGAAAAGAGCCAGCGCATACCTTGGAAGCAGAGATGTGGTGTAGGATGAGTTGAGAGAGTCCTGAGTTTCAAATGGACCCCTAGGTAGGAACGTAGTTGGTAAAAGACCAAAGCATACTCTCAAAAGTACAAGAAACAACACTTCAAAAATTTATATGGAACCATAAACGACCCCGAATATCTACTGCAATATTGAAAAAGAAGAGTAAAGTAGGAGGGATCACAATACCTGACACTAAACTATACTACAAGGCCACGGTAATCAAAACAGCCTGGTACTGGCATAAGAACAGGCACATGGACCAATGGAACAGAACAGAGAGCCCAGAAATAAAC